>BLKR01001942.1:0-235512 GCA_011170035.1 Teleogryllus occipitalis
CGTGATATGTGAAAGAGACCGAACAATAGGCGTGTTTCTCTTGTTTTCAAATGGGCTTTCATAGAAAATCGGCGAGTCATGTGCTTGGCGGTGTGGCCTTTCAAAGGAAATATTGAGCTCCCGCAAAAGGTGTGGATAATGTCTTAATAAATCATTGCATTACCTGTAGAATACAGTCGTGTAGTTGATGTTTCTTTCCACTATGGTTTGGTGTTATTTTCATTGCACTGTGCACTCTCGGCAATAATTTAAGAAGAAGCAACGTCATGGATTATGATTCCAAATGAAGAGTTTATACTTTCCTTTCAATAATAAACCCATTCCGTTTCGCAATAATTAATGTACATTAAAACTTTTAAATTCGGGACATAAACTATATGCAAAAATGAGCAACTATTGAAAATATTTCAATAGTTGTATTCCTTCCTTTTAGATGAAAAAAACGGGTTTAAGAAGAAAAGGTCGGGTGCATACTTAATAGAGAGAATTAAACCAAGAAATCTGTCAAATATTACAGAAAGGTATTGGAGTGTTAATAGAAATAAATTAGAATAGTACGGGGAAAATTTGATATCTTAAGCACATCATTTATGTAAAAGATAATTTGTTAATTGTCACACAAATCATTAGAAAGGCCAGAAAAGAAAAACTGGAGCCAACATAAAAATTAACCGAAGAGTTTGGAAAAGTTCTATAAATATCTGTAACGTGATATTGTAAGGCAATGGAAAACAATAATTACGGCAGGAATTAAATTACATCCTCTAGACCCCATGTTAAATACATTATTGTTTATATCTTTAACTTTCTAACATGAAAATCTTCAAAGCAAAAAAAAAAATCAGTTTCAGAGAAATATTCGATTACTAGATCCAAAATTTTTGTTAACTGAAGTATTATAGAACAGGTCTCAGACTTTAGTCCTAGGATGTGATATAGGTCATGATTATGATAACATCGCCATTAAAGCTGGTATATTCCAGAGATGTGATGCATTTCTTATAACATTATGCAAGAAGGCCCGAAAAGACACTCTATAAAGTCATGACGTCCACATACTGTCGTGAATTCTATCCAAAACAAAGAGAATGTAACAATGCAAAGAAATAACATAAACGATATTACTTAGGATGGATAGAGTCAGCATTCGATACGAGAATATATAAAATTAATTGGAAATATACAACAGAATACAACTAAACAAAAGCCATTGGAGACAACATAGAATTCTCGCATCGACTTCACCCAAAGACTAAAATACAAGAGTCTTATTGTCAAAATAAGAGTTACACACTGGTAGGACATGTAAAGGGATCGAAATTATGGCATTATTTCAATGAGCATATGGTGGGAAATTGCATATAAGGGAGCAACACATGTGACGTTTGCCTCTTAGTTAGGCAACACATCATACATATGTTTTAAGCAGATCGGCGTCTCACACAGTCAAGGAGGTTTCATGTACCATCTAAACACCTGTCCTTACGGACTCACCGGATATTCAGAGGTAAATATCACTTGTGTACGAATAAATTCGTTATAAAAATTTCCCACTACACGTTCTTTGGAAAAAAGTAATCATTTTTGACCCCTCTACAAGCCCTAGATGTTGTAACATTGATTCAGAGGCACTGATTAAATCAATTGGGAAGGGAACAGTGGGCAGCCATACGAGAGGATGATTGAAATGGTGAAATGACTCCCCATAGAAGTGAAGAAGAAGATGAAGAATTAGAATAACATGATTTATGTGTCTGTGATTATTATAAGCTTACTCAGATATGAAATTTGAACTTGAATTATTTTCTTGAAATTTGTCTCTGGCAACGTAAGCAATTTGTTGTTAGTAAAATCTATTTGATATAAATAATAGAGCGTTCAATTTAGCAATTGCAAAAAATAAACATTAAAATAAAATAGTTAAAAACTTTGCTCCTCATCATACTAACGCCATTATTAACGGAAGGTTTTTAATCGAGTAAGATATATCATCATAATGATGGTTCATGAGAATAACACATCAAACCCATATAATATTTATTTTCAACTAAAATGTATATATGGAAATATAAAATTGAGAATGTGCTGTTGAATACTTAATTAGGTTTTTAATTAAGTTTCTTTCTTATGTATTTTTAAAATACTTATATTTATACAAATTATATGATTAAATATTAGATTATCTTTCACAAAAGTATCTTTTTCTTCTCGTAACTTAGTATTTGTTAGAGTTCAAATATTATGTAAAAAAATTACAACTTCGCAAAAAAAAAAAAAAAAAAAAAAAACCAGCAACCAACAACTCGGAACTAACATGGCTTTTATTCGTCGTTGATTAAACGTTTCCAGAGGACCAAATTGTCCTCACGAAGCAGGCGTGAGCGACTGGCTGGAGAAGGTGGCCGTGAGAAGTGAAAGAGAGACTCATGCTAATAGCCTGGAGGTTTCCGGCGCTGTCCTTAACAGCACAGAGCGCGTGCCGCCAGCTGGTGCAAGCGGCGAAGGGACGCCTTCACACGCCGTACGAGCTCTCGCCCTATTACACCGCGTGCTTTACTATCTTTTCCTATTGGTAATTGGCAGACAATTACTCAATTTGTACAAGGAAGAGACTGTACGTATTCACATCTTGAGAAAGCAAACTGTGAGAGCGAAATAGTAACCTAGGTTTTTGATGTTTCCGTCTCCCACGTCCTTATTTGTGAGACGCCTACTCGAGTTTTGATGTTGATGAATTTAACAGGAGACTTGTTACATTTCATGTCCGATGCGTGATTGGAAGGGACTAGAATCGGTCATTCAGAGATTCCACTGCCCCCTTAAATCGTCCCTCACGTTGATTTTCGGTTATCCACTTCTATATAGGTTTCTGTTTATATATACGTTTTTATTTTATCATCTTAATTTAATTAGTTTATGTAGTAAATACATTCGACAACGATAATTGTCATTCATTCTTTTTTTACAAAAAGGGAGCTTGTATGAGACAAAATGTTCGGAAGCATTGTGTTTTCTTGAATATTTTTACTTTCTGCCACCACGCCCGTAGTTCACCCGTAGTTGAGCCTGTTTGCCACGAGGGGAATACTCCATACTTCTTACAGGCTGTACGTCGCACACGTCCCTTGAGCTTCCCTCGCAAAAGGAAACGCCCCCCCTCCACCTTCCCCGCCTCTTCCTCCTAGCATCAAAGATCATACCATCCCCCCCCCCTCGGCCCGTCGCTGCAATTGGCCCAGCTCCCTTGCTCATCGCCTCGTCCCGTCCCGCCCCGCCCCGCCCCGCCCTGCCCCGCCCCGTCCCGTCCTGTCCCGCTGCTTCGCTCCGCGTCCCTCCGCCTCGTCTCTCCTCGCCCAACTCGCCCTCGCAAATTCCGCCCCGCCCCGCCCCTCTAGCGAGCAAGTGGATAAATGGAACGCATGTGGAATGCGTTGTACAGTTGATGGTGATTCGAAACGTTATATGCATTAGGGTTACGAAACAACCACCTATTTCATACGGCTAATTTTACTAGCTTTTTTCATGCATTTGCAATTCTACGGCGACACTCTGGTTTCTGCTTCCTGAGATTAATATAAAGCAACAAACGTAATCCCCAAGGTCACTCTCCAGCCGAAGGAAATGCAGAAATGGAATGCGCTGGTTGGTGGATGGTTAAGTTAGCTGTACAAAACAATCGGCAATTTCATGCGGCTAATGTGACCTGGCTTTGCTTGTGCATTTCCATGTCAACGGCGACACTCCGACCTTTGGTCCCTGCGATTAACACAAACCATCCTTGAGATTCATCCCTCACAAAATTTCCGACCCATTCTACACAAATCGCGCTACCGTCCTCTCTCTCTCTCTCTCTCTCCCCACCCTCATTCACCACGCCCCTCCCCTCCCTCCCCCGTCCCGCATTTTCGCGCACTGGCCCTCCCTCCCTCCTGCCCGAGTGCCCATGCCGCTCGCGAGAGCTCTCCCAGCTTCGCTGGAGGGTTTGCGCAGCGAAGGCGCATCCGGCGCTGGGCGCGCACACCTTTCCACAGACGCAGCGGGCGCCTCGCAACGGCCGGGCGTTCCGCAAGGCTCAGCTCATTTCCGCTTCCTCCTCCCGCACTCGCACGACACTCAGCACCAGCGTTACACGGACTCACACCCTTTTATTGCGCCGGAGTCCGCTTCTCGGCTTGCATGATTCTTGCCTGCTTTAACGTTTAGTTGGGCACTATCGTCAACATTTCAAGTTGAAATATATATCATTACATTTCTTGCTAGCAAATGCGTTTACATAAGAAACATTGGAGCTTGGAAGTTATTCTGAACTTGATCTTAGATGTTATCGTAATTCCATCAGAATTAGCAAGCGAAAGTTTGAGATTTATTTACGTTAATTAGAAAGTACGTGAAGTGTAAGTCACTGATTTTTCCATGATGATCCACATTATTAAAACACATGTTTCGTAGATTTTAATGACAGTATATTATATCTAAACACTTTTTTCTATTTTGTATTCGAACATGAACTCCTCGATTATGTGAATGACAAAATTTATTGAACAAATTATAAAAGTAGTAAAAAAATGAGTTTGGAAGTGAGATAGACAAATGAATAAATTGCAAAATAATCGTAACCATAATGAGTACAATTTAGTGATTAGGCGGAAGAGGAGGCCTTAAGGCCTGGGCCTAATTACAAATAAAGACAATTTTTTATTATTATTATTATTATTATTATTATTATTATTATTATTATTATTATTATTATTATTATTATTATAGCTACTCTCCTGTATGTATGCAAAACATGAGAGAAAACAGGAGAATTAACACAGAACAAATTAAATTTCTGAGGTATGTGAAGGGATGCAATTAATGGATTATATATATACACATAAACATCCGAAAAGGAAAGCTAGAAGTAGGAAGATCTTTAGACAACTTTTCGGGAACAGGCTAGATAAGTGTACTATTTGCTGCTGCTGCTGATTATGAATGTAAGGTGAGCGTGTTAATTGGTGGCCGGGTTCCCCCTCCTTGTGGGCGTGCGGGGGCGGGAGGTGCGGGGAGGGCGCGCGCCGGCCGAGCGGCGCAGGACGAGCAGCGAGGGAGGGGCCGGCCGGTGTGGCAACGCGGAGGCTCGGGGCCTGCGGGCGGCGAAAGCGGCGGCAGAAAGAAGGAAACCAATTGGAGCAGCCCCGCGGCTCAGCTATCGCAGCCACAACACCCGCTGCCGCGCGCCGTCTTTGACCACCAAGTCCTAGGGTTTGAGTCCCGATAGTGGCGGATTTTCAACACCAGCGATACAGCAACCAAACCAGCGCAAAAACAAGGGCACTGATCTCAAAAACTTTCTAAGTCCTTTCAACAAACAACAATATATATATATATATATATATATATATATATATATATATATATATATATATATAACGACCTCAATATATCAATCCTCTGTATACCGAAATTCTGTATAAATCGAATTCTTTTGTGTCAGTTGAAACGTTTTCTATAGATGGAAAATTATTTCTACGTGTCGAACTCCTTTTCGGAATTGAATTTTTTCTCTGAAATAAAAATATACAGGACATAGTATAAAAATTATGCACCAATTCGAGAGGCTTTTCGATGGAAACAAAATGTCCCAGACGGAGTGTTTCAGTGGGTTATCATGTGTGTCGAGTATTTTGATGGAAGTGCACCATTTGTGTTTATGTTAATTTGCAATGCAATGGTTCGCAGCGCCAACGCGCAGATGGACAACGACGTGACGCCGGTGTACCTGGCGGCGCAGGAGGGCCACCTGGACGTGCTGCGCTTCCTGGTGGTGGAGGCGGGCGGCTCGCTGTACGTGCGCGCGCGCGACGGCATGGCGCCCGTGCACGCCGCCGCGCAGATGGGCTGCCTGGCCTGCCTCAAGTGGATGGTGAGCGCGCGCTCCGCCTCTCCCTCTTCTCCTCCCACACACGCTAAAACATTATGTGCACTTCCGGCCCAATTTTAACATTACTAGTAGGATATGGATCACGGGATCGGTCAATGAATGAAACACATTAGTTTGCCAACGTTTCGGAATATTTAATTCCTTCATCAGGGCTACAAAACACAAACTGGTCAAACATCACGTTCGCCTACAGCCCAACTCCAATATAGAGTTGCTGAAGCACACAAGTCCATTGCAAGTCCGACCAGGGCCACGGCCCGAAGGCCCTTAGGCCACCCTTGAAAACCTAATTTTCCGAAAATTCCAATAGTTAAAATTTTTTTCACAGTCTTCCTATAACTACAATTATGAGAACAGAGATTTTCCCCTTAAGGAAATCTGTTCCTTAAAAATAAACTTTGAAGGTCATGTAAAGGTTTTCGAAAATTTGAGTACTTTTCGCGTAATTTTCCATGAAAATGCGGGCGAGAAAAATTGAGCACCACTAGTTTAATTTTTTTCTCAAAAGAAATCCATTTTTTCTTTAAATTTTCTCCTCGTGTGTGTCTAAGGACGGTAAACAATATGCTGATGGTCACAATTCCGGCGAAATCTCTATATTTTTGAAAATCACAAAAGTTTAACATTTAAAAATTACACAATTGAAGATAAATATTTCTGTCATAGACAAAGTGTGTTATAAAAAATTAGCTCTTTAAAAAGGCTATGTACAACTTTTTGAAAAACCTATATATTTCGGATAACTTGATCTTGAATTTATGAAATTAAAAAAAAATATTTTCTCAACAACGATTGAATTTTTTTCTTTAAATTTTCTCCTTGTTTGTATCTAAGGACGGTAAAAAATCGTACAGATCTCATTTCCGGTTAACTCTGTATTTTCGATAATTGCAAAAATTAACATTTAAAAACTACAAAATAGAACTTAGAGGTATTTGTCTTAAACAAAATCTGTTCTAAAAAATCGGCTCTTCAAAAAGGTTGTTGTGGGCAGATGAACTCCCTCGCTTGCTTTAAGTGCATGATGAGTGCTCCCGTTCAGTTGGATGTTGCAGGAATTTCCGCGTTTCGTTTCAAGTAGACACTCATTCCTCTCAACGCGCTCCACTTAATTAAAATCTCAAAACAGATGATTTTGTCGACGCAAACATAAAACTGTAAAAAGGTTTAAAGAGACCACACTAATAATACGTTGATTTGTCTCTTTTCGGTGAAGTATATCTTTGATTCCGATGAATAAGCTGATAAGGCATGTAAACTTCATTTTAGAGGAGAGCAAAAAACAACTTTCAACTTCAGTCAATCAGGGATTAATGATATTCAAACGAAGGTAATATTTGAACGAATCTATTTTTGTATAGGTTTCGTGTTAAAATCATCACTACCTGATTTACAGCATCAGTTGAAAGTGATTTTTTGATCTCGCGTAAAATCTAATTTTCAATGACGTACCGGGGTCAAAGATACATTACAAAAGAATCTGGGGGCAAAAATGTAGGGACAGATTGCATACCTCTTACCGAGGTTCGGAGCCTTTATAAAGCTTCCGGCAACCGGCCTTTCATTCAATTTCGTGGCGAATTTGCAGCGTTGAAGGGAGCTATGCTTGCGAGGCCTGTGAACAAAGTGAGAGCGACCAGAAAGGAAAGCCTTCAGACACACTGCTCTGTCAATGAGCGCCAGCTCTTCGGTTCATCTGTCTGATTCACCGGTTCCACTCTGGAGCCATTGGCGCCGATTGGTTCCGATGCCGCTGGTCACACTGGCTCCTCCGGTTCACTGATTCTAACGGTTCAGCCGATTGAATCAGTTACTTCCGGTCGCAGCTCTAATGGACAATACCTGTAAACCCAGCTTGCTCGGTATTCACGCGAAGAATAAGAACTAGAAGAAAGGAAGGATTTTGTCGGGAACAAATTGCGTCGAGCAGAAAATTCCGTGACTAATTCACTCTTCTTTCATTGTTACGTAATACGTTTGAAATGTCTTATCTTTGGGCTGAGAATAGATTCAGTGTCTAGTTTAGAATCTCTTTGCACCCATTCCCGCATTTAAGGGATAAGAGAATAAAAAATGCTTTAATATCTTCCTCTCTCATCTATACTTTTTCCAAGTCCTAACCACAAGAATAAACATATTGTAGGCATGCTTTTATAACTATAAAACTGTTCATTAATATTAACTAGAGTACTTGTACGTTATAGGTGATTAAATCCATGTACATTAAAATAAAAAATTGTAATTGGAGTTATTAACCTGTTCACTTGCTTTCTTATAACTCCTTTAATGATGTTTCAAGACATTTCAACAATAATTATGCAATATCCTCGTATTTTATCAAAATATCTGTCATGGATTTCAATACTCATTGTCTGTCATTGCCTATACTTGAGAAAGCAATGTCTTTTTTGCATTTAGAATACACTCTCCTTTCAAAGTTTCTTAAACATTTTCTCGATTTTTAATCACAATTCGTCTGCGTTCAACCAGCAAAATAAACTTCTTCCCACAGTTGTCACACACAGTTTTAACTGTCTTTGAAATTAATAAAAAAGTAATCAAAGCTGCAATAACGGCTCATTAACAGCGATTGCAAGAAAAATAGCAGTATCCCTTTCAAGTTCCGAAAGCGGTAATTCGGTAATTGCGCATTTCACTCGTGTCGTGTTGCTTGTTAGGCGCGATTTTTCTTTCTTTTTGTCCAACAGCGCCTGGCTCTCCCTTGGAATCCTTTCCTGCTCGCAGTCTGTGCTTGCGTCTTCCTCCGCACTTTCGCCGGCGCGCTCGCGTCGCTTCCGGTCGCGCTCTACTTCCTGTGGGGCTCGTCGCTGCCCTCCTTCGCCCTGCCACCTTCCTCCGTTTCTTCTTTTTCTTCTTCGCTTTCTTCCGGCGCGACAATTGAATTTCAGCCTCACCGTCACATCAGATCGCACGGCTGAATTGTAGTTTGATCTCGGGATGGTTTGTGTACGGCAAAGAAAAAAAAATAACATTTTTAGACTAGTAAAAGTGGTTCTTTCAGAGCAGGCATAGCGTACTTAAAGTACAATATTTTTTCTACTTCCCTTGTATTATGCTGTGATTTGATGGCGGCAACCAGTTGCATAATGATATTCATTACGATACAGACTTCATTATGATACATTTTTTGACCAATCACAGAGAAGTTTACAAACCAAGTATTGATTGAGAATCGTTCTAGTAAATGTTTCGTTTGATTGTATACATTAAAATTGCATTTGAAATATTATGCTTGTAAGTTTAAATCTCGTTTATTAGTAGTAATGTTTTCGTGGATTATAATTTAAAATAAATTCGATCGTTCTTTCGATCGAAATTTCATTTTGATTCTATTTGATTAACGCAGTACTCCCTCGTAGGCGGACTGGTAACCACATCCACCTTCGGCAGCATGCGAGGATAGGGTTAGGTGGCCTTGGCTGAATCTTGCATGTCAACTGCCACGAAAGGATTCAATGTAAAAGTTTAACTTATAAAACTCGTAGAAAAAGTACGGTGTGAAATTCGATGTAATGGGTATTAATACATTCGTGTGAAGTTTACAATACTCGTTAAGTCAGTAAGGGTGCCTAAAACTAGTGTACGACACGTATAAAAGTTATTTTATTTTGCTTATAGGATAGCGCCTCTCGACCTTATCAGGCTCGTATCGCAACCTTTCCTACTCGGAAAATAAATGTTATATTCATTTTCACTTACGGTTCATAAATGAAGATAATTGTACATCGTCTTTTTGGTCATCCTTATGGGTTAAATAACAAGCAAGGGATTTCATTTACACGTACGGAATTCATGCACATTTTCAAATTTGACATTCAAAGATATTTTTATGTGAAGCTGATTTCATTAAATATCTCGTAGTTTCTTAGGTAATACATTTCTTTCCATGAGTTATTCTACCATGGGAGGTTTAGGAAAGCTAACTCGTCAAACTGAGTAGCTCATACGACGTAAAAGTTTCTAAATGCATAAACCTTTTTAATTCAAACATTTCCACATTGTATTCTCCCAAAATGTGAAAAAGTGCAATACTGGAGTCACATTTTCTACATTGTCACGGTAAAAGATTCTCAGTGCAAGTAAGGAGAGCCCTGGAAGATAGTAGTTTAATATACAACTTGTTGACACATGATGTCAGGAAAAGCCAAAAATCATTAGAGAACTAACCTCTATCTGACTCTAAGCAAAGCACATGTGGTATGAAAGTAAACAGACGTTTTTATTTACTGTTCTGGCAGTGATCACAGCATGTTTTAAAATTAACGTGTTAATGTGAAGCAGGAAGTTGTTCTCTCTGATTGCAATTTAATTCCTTTGATAAAATTAAATCAATTAAATTACGATGTAATGAATTTCTATTCAAATGTACAAAACGCCGAACTCAGGCAATTAGTAATTCTAACCCAATTTGCAATTCTCTTGAGTTAAGTTACCGCAATTTGAAACCCCATACCGTACAATTACATGTTGCCCAACAATTAATTATAATCGCACAAAAAGCCGATTCATACTGCGTCCCTTTTCCTCTGATGGATGGCACTGCCTCGATGGCATTAACGGCCGAGGGGAGGTTACTGCAACGGGCGAGCGTCTGCGTAAATTTCAGGCGCGCGCCGCCAAGGAGAAAGCGCCGGAGAAGATTCTGAGCACCGAAAGCTGCGAGCCGATGGGGCGATGCGCCGAGGAATAGCTTTATTGCTGGCTGTGCGAATTCAACATGGAAGAGAGAGCGAAAAACTTCCAAAAACTTGCTATTTGTGCTTTCACTTTCTGTCAGGTATGGTTTTTCATTGCCGATTTAAAGAAGTCGCTTTTCAAATTTATTATTAAGGGAAAGGCAATTTTAAGTCTCAATTTTAATAGACATAAAATTTCAGAATCTGAAGTGCCATTCATTATATTTTGTTCTCATCTTGGCTTTATTCTCAGTTTATTTTTCTGCGATTCCTTTCTTTTTTCTTCTCTTCAATGTTTGTTTGAATTTTTAGTTTGAAGTTTTTATTTGCTTTTTGGATTGATTTTATATTTATTTATTTTTCCGTTACACTACATCTTTATGTTTGTTTAAAAAGGGCAAGAGAACAATTTTTATTAGAGTGATGTGAGGTCAAAAGTTTACATTTGGCGTGAATGTACTGTTGATACAGTTTGACGAACTTTAGTGTGGTCAAAAAAAGATGGAAAGTATCACGAGTTAGTAATGAAAATTACAATGAAACTTGGATACGATAAAGACAGCATTCCAAAGTAAACAGGAGTACCCCGTTGTAAATATGCTCCCCAATCTTTTAGTCATTACTCGTGAACAACCCGTGGTTCGGGAAAATAACACCTTCACACTGTATCATTAGTAACGATACCTAAGAACGGCTAATCATATTACGGCAATTTCTTTGTTTTGATATGAGTATGTTGTTGTCGCCAATATTTACATTGTGAGTACTTCAGTTTTAATTGCCCAGTAACGATTTCGGTAGTGTTGAATTGATGCGTCAAATAATGTGTGGAATGTTAATGGATTTTCCGCTTTACAATTTTTCCGAAGTGACTAATTGCGTATAGTTTGAAAGTCTATATCCATAAACTGAAAATCAGTTATCAATCATCTAGTTCTGGAAATCTTACGGCCGGTGTCGCTACTTCTTTGCTCTGTGCCGTCTGTGATATCGCAACATGACAACCTTTTGCATTGTGATATGCAATTATCTAGAAGGCTGTGGCCTAATGTAAATGAACTGCATCGAGAAATGTAAAGAAATCAAATAGTACTAGTGACGATGGGCATTGATAAATCCAATGGGGGAAGTTATAGGGGGGCCATGTTTAGCCTCTCAAATTAACACCTTTTAATTTTATTTAATTACATTACAAAAGCAATTACATTTATTGATCTATAGCCAATAGAGAATTCTTATTATGAACATTCATTATCGTTTAAAGCCAACAATTAATAGTTATCTATGATAGGAGCAGTGAAAGAGGCATTTTGTTTCGCGAGTCGCAAAGGTTGCGACAAGAGACCGATAAGCCTATAGGCGCAATTCTAAGAGCAAAATAAAATCACGTATTTCATACAGAACTTCTTTTAGTCTCCCTCAACGGTATTTATTTTATTTTAATTCAAGCATACAACCCGCTATGTTACATTAAGACGAGAAATAGCTGATCAGACGAAAGTATTTTGTTTTATTCGTTGCATTCATAGTTTTATCTAAACATTTGAGAACTTTTAGCACTAATGCTAAAAATTGAACTTTAAGCAATGTATGCATACCTTGAAAGAACAGTATTTGTCTAAAAAATATATTTATTTTTTACTGATACGTTATAGCTCGCTATTACCTTAGATACGGAGCTCGATATATTCTGCATTACTTACCTTGATCGAAAGGATCGTGGTTACGAAGGAAATATGAAAACAGCTACACGTTCTCTTATGGAGGGAATTATGGGTGGGAATTACGGGAGGGAAATATGAAGAGACAAAGCTAGACTAGTTAATGAATATATAAATAAATCTGAATCAATAAAATTAGGTAGAAAATAAAATCCTGCTTGTACCACGGACGTTAGCTAGTTCTAATGGTCTCCATCACCAGAACCCTCATGGCGTCCTTAAAGAACTCTTTCTTATTTGAAAACTATGACCGGAAGGAGGTGCCCTGTGCCCGTGCCTGCCGAAAGAAGTGCCGATCTGAATTGTCGGTCTGCCAGCGGCGGGCAGTGGTTCCGCGCCTCCGGCAGGAGCGGAGCGGAGCGGGGCGGGGCGGGGCGGTGCGGCAGCGGGGGCGGAGGGGGAGGGGGCGGTGCGCGACGTCGCTTTCACTTGTCCTCGCCCTCTGCCACCGGCAGGGGAGGGGGGAGGGGGAAGAAGTGGGGCGCGGCCGGAGACGGCCAGAAGAGGAGCGGGTGGGGCGGGGAGGCGCAGCGGAAGGAGAAAGACAGACGAAGTCAGTCACGTCCCACTGGAGGGTCAACGGCGAACCCTTTTCTTCCATTTATTTATTTTTTGGTTCAACGAATGTTTGCAATTTATTTCAAAATTGAAATAGTCAGTAAATACTCTAAAGAGGATAATTTACAATATGAAATGAAACACAAGAAAATGACGCAAGGACTTTCCTTAGAATTCTTGGTATTCTTCAAATTTTTTTTGGATAAATGTTAATTATTAGAACGGTTGGGAAGATAACGAGAGGAAATTCTATTGAGTCGAGGAATTTTGTGGCTATTATCAAATAGGTTTAGACGTAGATAATTGGTATGCATATCCAGGCGTTGGTGATATTTTGAACTTATTTCTTCAATCTTTTCCTGATCTGTGGGTATATTGAGGTCTCGGTGTAGTGCAGCATTTGGTGTGAACCGGGGGCAGATGATGTGATTTTGAAAAGTTTTGACTGAAATACTTCTGAGATGAACAAATTAGATTTGTTAGCAGTGGTCCAGATCTGGATTTCGTATGTCCATACAGGAACTACAATGGTTTTGTAAATTAATCATTTATTTTCAAGTGATAATTTCAATTTGCGACAATAACAGAATAACTCAAAAATCTTAGAGGGCACCGTCTCAAAGTCAATAAAAACGTGCAAGTAATCGCATATAGGAATATTACTTACGCGAGCGATCTTTACCGCAGGAACTCTTATTAACAAAGTGTTCCTTTTGCGGGGCAGGATATGTCAAAGATTTTAGTGAACTCCTTCAACGCTTCCAGCTGCTACACGTTGGTTCTTGTTACGTGCCGCTTGGGTACTGGTCTTCACGATGGAACATAGCACGGCTTTTCGCTTCTTTCTCGGCCGTGTCGCTGGGTGTCACTTGATCTGCAGCACTGCTTGATACGATCGACATCATGCGGTATCTTGTGGCAGGACGGAGAAAAACGGGAAAATGCGTACCATATTCCATTTTTGGAGATAATACCCTCAGCTGCCACGTTAGAAAAACCTAAATGCAGAGGAGAGTGCGGTCGCAATGAAGATGTGGCGCTGGGAGGCGGAATTCCCTGGCGGCCGAGGGGGGAGGCTGGGCGGCGCCGTGCGCTTCCGAGAGCGTTAGGAAGGGGAGGGAGGGGGGGCGAGGCGAGCGATGTGGAGCGCGACTGCGCTGCAAGTGGGCCGCTTTCTCGCTCTCCTCAGACGAGTTGAACCACGGACGAGGCGAAAGACAGAGACAGAGAGAGAGAGAGAGAGAGAGAGAGAGAGAGAGAGAGAGAGAGAGAGAGAGAGAGAGAGGAATAGTTGGTCGGACAGTGAAGGAAAGGAACGAATTGTTGGTGACGCTGTAAGAGATAAGAGAGTATAAAATAGCTTGTGCGAGATAAGGGGCAAAAGAGAGTGAGAGAGGGAGAGAGATTAATAGACTCAGGGAAAGAAAGAGAGAGAA
This sequence comes from Teleogryllus occipitalis, assembly GCA_011170035.1. NCBI lineage: Eukaryota > Metazoa > Arthropoda > Insecta > Orthoptera > Gryllidae > Teleogryllus > Teleogryllus occipitalis. The sequence goes on from BLKR01001942.1 coordinate 14,339, forward strand.
TAATAGGTATCAGGGAGAGGTAAGAGAGAAATAGGTGAAAATATTGAGGATAAAGAGAGAGGAAAAATAAAAAGAAGAAACAGGCAGAAACAGAAATAGAAGGCGAGGGAGAAGACAAGCCATCGGAGAGAGAGGGGGTGGAGAGGGAAAGAAGAAATAGATGGTCATAGTGAAGGAAAGGAATGAGAGAGGGGGCAAAAGTGAGAAAGAGAGTGAAGGGGAGGTAATAAGAAGACCAGAGTGCGACAGAAGGTGAAATGAAAGAAAGTAGCTCACGTAGGGAAAGAATGAACAGTTGTCTCTTCGAAAGATCTCACCTTTTAAAAGAATCAAGTGAACAGTGGCATTGGGAATCCACACAATTGACAAAATAAATACTTGATTTACTTTCTTTTTTCGCCAATGTTTTCTTACTACATAATTAATCTGATCTGGGTTTACAAAAGACTGCAATTATTTGGAAACGGGTTAAGTTATAAATTAGGTATTATCCTGTAAATTAATTTAAAACAATTTAGTTTGTGTGTCTGTATTGTAATTGTTATTTAACATAAAATAATATGCTTGGAATATTCTTCTCTTGATGTACTATTCGTTTAAAAATATTTTATTCGAAAACAAATTTAGGTAATGACTAAATTTAGGTACATTCTAATTAATGGCTGTAAAATCTGTTCGTTCTCAAAGAGATTTGACCTGGTATGTTTGAATTTTGTTTCCATACATTTCTTTAAATTTATTATTAGCAATATTACGATAACACCGGTTCAGATGTTACGAGACATACTAGGTAAAAATCTTTCCAACGTCGACATTCTGTAATCAACTATTTCTCTAAAAAGCTTTACAATCAGTTTTAAATGTTAAACTCTTAGCGCTTTTTCTATTACACGAGTTTCAAAGAATTAGATAATTTCTCAGAACGCATATTCAAAGGATATGAGAGTTAATTGAACAGCTTGTGGTCTGGCAATCACTCACTCACAGCTCCGTCAGATCTCTTGAGATCACAGAGGTAAGACGTCAGTTACCCCACGAACCTATTTGTTGGGGTAGGAATAAAATTAAGAACGAACGATCGTTTAAGGACCATATTTTAACGTGCTGTTACACCACCCAATAAAATGTATCGGATGAAACTACGCAATAAACGAGAGCGGCGAATCTCCAGAATTAAGCAGTTCCAGTGTGAAAGTATGAGAGACCAAAAGAGGATTTTTAGTGGAGAAGGAAACGCTGTGCCAAGACGGGACATAATAGCTGATGCCACAAAGCAATGTTGGAAGAAACTAATCTAAGCTAATAATGGATTCTGTTTTGAACGGAAGTTCTTAAATTATTGTGTTGTTCTCTTATTATTGTATGGGGATGAAACACTGTTCCACATGGGTGGGATGGTCTTCGCTCGAGAAGGGATCTAAATGTATGTGCGTCAGTTGAAAGGCGCGCGTTTCTTAAGCGGCGGCAGTGTGTAGTGGAAGCGAGCCCGCGTGTGGTTTGGCGGCCGAGCCAAGGCACGGAGCGTTGGACGCGCGCCGCACTTCCGCCTTGGCCACGCCCCCCCGGGCACACCCGCGCACCCCCTCACCCCTGCCTCCACCTCCGCCCCACCGCCCCCTCCCGCCCCTGCCACACGCCCCACGCCCCACAACACGCAGTAGCCTTGCGGGCAATGTATTGCACAACTTGTAGGGAAACATAGAATGGAGCCAAGTGAAACTCGAGTTATGTTTTTTAAGCAGTATTCTACAAAATCTCATCCTTCTGACTCTTCTGTTACATTTTTTAGATTTATCTTCTCTGGTCGCCCCCACTCCGCAGCGACATCAGAAACGGAAATAATCTCGACATATATGGAAATTAATGTCACATCAATAGACCCCATATGACACTTTCTCATGCTTAATCATTTAGTACTGGTGTTGGCTGTTGAAAGTGAGGTTTTAGTATAAAGCAATTGACATTTTTAAAAAGATTTACTAAATGCAGAATATTCGCACGAGTTTGTTCTCTATTGTTACTTTAATATGATGCAACTAATTACACGTATTATGCATTGTAATATACTGTAAAATTATTTTATTAATGCTATTTTAGTAAGGAATATCTGAAAATTAAAGATACGTACTTAACAAAAAGGAATAGTGCACTTACAAGAAGAAATTCAATTATCTTCAATATAAAAAAATTACGTTGTGACCGTATCAACTTTCTTGTAGTAACAATGAGAGAATGTCATTCAAATGACGAAATGATGGTAGCTATGTTCAACATTCGCGGGAGAAAGCATCGAGAGACATCTAGCGGCGTTGACTCTGCATACGCTTGATCTCGCTCCTTTCGTGTAGGCAACCCACCCAACACCAAAGTGCTGCGCGTCGTAGTCAGATCGTAAACACGTGTTGAAACTTCGTGCACTTCCTGTGTACAGTAAAATTGGTCAATCCTTCTCCTTTCTGTTTTAATGTAAGGAATGAGTTTCATTAAAATTATTAGCTTAACGTATTGAGTAAAAGTGGATTTCAATTTATCATTTGCTTAAAATTATTCCATCTTCTCGATTATCTTTCAAATAAATATCATCGCCTATGGTTGGTCAGGGGAACAACTGATGCCATTTCTAGTGCGTCTGATCAGCAGGTTCTTGAATTCGAGTCCCATCGATGGTAAGATTTTCAACTGTTATATTTCTTACGGGCGTTTTCTTAAATCCCAGAATACCTACCCTCACGTTACTAACATTAGTTGAATTAGGAATTAATGATAGAAAGGAGGATTGTGGACAAAATCTGATAGACATTTTTGCTTCTGTGTAATAGAAACTATTTTGCATCGAAAAAACGAGCTACCAATCTATAGAAATAAAAGTGAATTCAACAACCTGTAATCAACATCAAAACCATAACAGTAGTGCGTGAACAGATTCGAATTTTTTATAGGCTCTTCTTCAGAACTGTGGCAGTGTCCTTGCAGCGTTTGGTGACATGCGACACAAATGAGGAAAATAAATGTTTGAAATAATATGTTGGTAGATGCTTCACATCATTATTTTTCGCTAAGAATGGTTGGGTTCATTTCGAAACATTCCAGTTGTAGTACGTAAGATAAAAATTGTTAATACAATGGCAATATATATGTACTGTAAAATAAAATGAAAGAAAAATTATAGTATTTTATTTCAATTTGAAGCAAATAAAAAATTGATATTTTTCCTCTTTCATAACAATTGGATACGAGGAACGTCCGGGTCATCTTCATAGCCAATCCATTTTACTTCCTCGCTACGGAGAAGAGAGAAAGTCATGTAATACTGCGCGATGAAAACGGCGAATTTTCGGTGGACAAGAATTTTGGAGGGTACTTCACATGAAGCACCTGGATCATTTTCAAAATTTTCAAAAAAAGACTCCATCGTTTTTATTACATTGTGTTGTTGGGTAGTTTGAAGTACGTTTACGAGAATGGAGCAAGTCTCATATTCGTTGAAAACACTATTTTTTCGAAAATTGCAAAAATTTCAAATTTTTTCGAAGTCTTGCAACAACCAAAATATTAAAGATAGAGATTTTTACCTTAATGAAATCTGTTCCTTAAATATAGATTTTGAAATAAGATCATGTACAATTTTTTGGAAAATTTGAGTACTTTTCGCGTTATTTTTTAGTGAAAATACGGGCGAGAAAATATGTGCTGATTTGGCACCTCTAGTTGTTACACTTGAGATTTGGTAATGAGGCTTCTGAGGGCAGTTTCTCGAAAGTGGAATATGGCACGGCTTTTCACGTCTTTCTCGTCGTGCCTCTACAGTCGCTTGCTCTGCAGCTCTGCTCGATACGGTTGCGATCATGCGACATCTCGCGGCAGGACCGAGAAAGACACAAAAAGTCCAACCATATTCTATTTGGGAGAGCTGCCACCCCCAGCGCAGTGTGGTGGCGTCGCGTAGCGCGTGTATGGGAGTGACGTGTGTGTGTGTGTGTGGCAGATCGCTGAGCAGGGCGTGGACCCCAACCTGCGCGACGGCGACGGCGCCACGCCCCTGCACTTCGCGGCGTCGCGCGGCCACGCGGACACCGTGCGCTGGCTGCTGCGCCACGGCGCGCGCCTCACGCTCGACAAGTTCGGCAAGAGCGCGCTCAACGACGCCGCCGAGAACCAGCAGATGGAGGTGAGCGCGCGCCCGCGCCCGCGCCTTACGTCTTCCCCCAACTTCACGTCTCTCCCCCTTTACGTCTTCCCCCTACTTCACGTCTCTCCCTCTTTACGTCTCTCCCCCTTTACGTCTCTCTCCCTTTACGTCTCTCCCTCTTTACGTCTCTCCCCCTTTACGTCTCTCTCCCTTTACGTCTCTCCCTCTTTACGTCTCTCCCCCTTTACGTCTCTCCCCCTTTACGTCTCTCCCCCTTTACGTCTCTCCCCTTTACGTCTCTCCCCTTTACGTCTCTCCCTCTTTACGTCTCTCCCCTTTTCTCCCCTTTACGTCTCTCCCCCGCTTCACGTCTCTCCCCTTTTACGTCTCTCCCCCGCTTCACGTCTCTCCCCCGCTTCACGTCTCTCCCCCGCTTCACGTCTCTCCCCCGCTTCACGTCTCTCTCGCTTCACGGCTCTCCCAGTTCATGTCTCCGCTTCCATTGAAGCTAATGCTTCCCTGCCCCACAATTCTCATGCCACTTCTACCAACCTCGTCTTCGCTTTGAAGTCTCCTCGCATCCTAGCTTCCTCCTTCCGTCAAAACTCCATAACTCAACCTACCACATCCAACCAATGGTCCCTACCTACTTCCTGTCCTATCCCCAGCAATTGATGAGATCAACATTCGTATGGAAAATCTCCCAGCGTAAGTATGAAAGCAGCAAACAGAAGAGAACACGAAGTTTGGGAAATACAGCATTTCTTATTTACATTCTCATTTCTTATTACGTTTTTTCCATAATATAATGTTTATTTTATTGACTTATGGCATGATATTATAAATTTATACTTTGCGTCAGGTACTTCTGAGATTAAGAGATTGGGATCTTCTATCTGAAATGTTCACTCTTCTGTGTCTTACAGGACTTCGCATTAATACAGAGTTCCCTCTTTCCTCACTTGGCAAGTGGGTTGAGCTTACAATCACATTTCTCAACGTATTCCCTATTTTTTCAAGTCAATTCTGAATAGAGTTGCCGCTTCATTTGTCGCTTCTTTTTACACGCCTCCCGCAAATGATTTATGCCTTGACATTCATCAATTAAGACCCATGTATTTATTCCTATTAGGGAACTTTACTTCAACTTCCTTTACTCTCCACACGCCATCACACGTTTCAGACTACCACTATAAATTCTTCAGAAAATGTTGGATAAAATAAATGTTCACAATTATCCTAAAGTGATTTCTCTTTACTTTCTTAATCATTTCATCCGTTATAAAATGTGTTCAAAGGTACTTTTATCTTCATAACGTTGACTCTCAAACTACTGATCATAATCCAGATGAAATCACTCTGTATAATATTTATTAATTAACATATATTACGTTTTATGTCCTATTTATTATTTTAAATATATAGTTTATTAATTATAGAGCTAGTGAATTGCACAAACTCAGCTGATGAGAAGATTTCTCTGCATGCAGGAATACTGATCTCCTTGTGTGCTGTTTCAGTGCCTGAGCCTGCTGTTGCAGCATGGGGCTGCAGCTGACTACATAGATGCACGCCCAAAAGCAACAACCAAGGACCCCAACAGAGTGAGTGCTTCTAACACGAGGTCAAACGCCTTTCAAAATCATTGGAGATACTATTCTAGTGAATAATACTTGTATTTTTTCTCAGACTATAATAAAAGGCGTTGTTATTTTAAAAAAGCTTATAAAAGAGGAAGGCTATCCATAACAAATTAGCCTTGGTTACGAGAGATACCTTCATGCATTCTCTGTCAAAATATGTTTACTAATTATTTTAATGTTTTGATGTGGGGAATACCTACATCAGAATATTTGAAAACTTTTAAAATTTAACATTAAAAATAATTTAAAAAATAGTACTTACCCAAGTAACACAGATTAAACACATAAATCCATAGTGAGTCGTCTAAGCATGATGCCATTTTATTTTTAAATAACTATTTTTTAAATAATTGTTTTATTGTTCATTAGTTTATATATGATTATGTATCTAGGTTGATGTTGATACATGTGCTAACTTGTTTATGTAATTAAAATTGTAGAACCACTGACGATGGGAAGAGTGTTCCCGAAACACGTGTTTAGCTAAATGTGATACTTACTAAAATTATATAGCCTACTATTGTGGTAGATACCTCACTGATCGCGGATATTTTATCATGAATTACCACAAAATCTCTGCTGCCACCACAGAATTCATTCAAATTTTTATTATTTTTATTTATAGACATAATAAATGATGGAAGTAATTTGTTGACCTTAATCTTGTATTTTATTTTTAGATTTTTTCTCGTAAATTTTACTTTTCATGATCTCTTAGTTATACCAGTGGTTAGTACTATTTTTGTTGTGTGAATAATATGATTATGACAAAAGTACTTTGTGCTTCTGTTCTGTCTGCATGAATCAGAGTTGCCAGATCGGTGGATTTCCCCTTAGATTTGTATTTTTTTAGTGTAGTGGGCTGTTTGGGGGATTTAATTATTTTGATGAGCGCTTAGAGTATTCCTATTTATACAATTAAAAAAATTTGCACTTAAATGAACTTATAAACTATATTAACACAATCTTAAGCTCGCGACTCCATTCACAATCGTTGCTGAATCGAATCTTGAAATGTAAGAAAACGTTTATTATTACTTAAGCATTTAAATGTATTTTAAATGACGTCATTTAATTGAGTTAAATGTTAATGAGTTGAATATTATATGATATTGCCCTTAATGTATGATAAATTTAAATGTATTGTAGAAATGAATTAATAAATAAATTGTTAAATGTTCTATGCAACTGAAAAGAAAGTAGAAAAACGTTTCGGGGATTACTTCATAATGTAGAGGTGGAATGGCATGTTCTTGGAGAAGCATTGTTAGTGAGCGGCGCGAGTGTGCGATTGGCGCCCAGCGTGGGGCCCGGTGTGACGCCGGCTGCGCCGTTGCAGTGCGTGGAGTGCGAGCCGGGCGGCGGCGTGGGCGGGGGCGGAGGGTCCCCAGTGCCGCCGCCGGCGTCGCAGCCGCCGTCGGAGCCCTTCTACCTGCACCCGCCGTCGGTGGCGGGCAGCGTGGGCGTGGGGGTGGGCGGGCCGCCGTCGCCCCCGCAGCAGGACGGGCTGTACATCAACCCGCTGGCGGCCGCCGGCCCGCGCTCCACGTCGTCCACGTGCAGCTCCGCCTCCAGCGCGTCCTCGTCGTCCGCCTCGCACGCGTCCTGCTCGTCCGCCTCCGCCTCGGCCTCCGGCTCCGGCTCGGGCTCCGACCCCTTCTACCTGCACAACCCACGCGAGGTACGCCTTCTCTGCATCTTCTTCGTGTCTTCTCCTCCCCCTCTTCCCTGTCCTCCTCTTCGTCTCCTCTTCGTGTCATCCCCCCCTCCTCTCCTCTTTTTCTCTGCTTCATGTATTTTCCTTTTCACCTCATCTTTCTTCGTAGCCTCTCCTCCCCCTCTTTTCTATTTCACTCCATTGCATTCTGTTTTGGTCTCTATCCTATCCTTCCTCTTCTTTTCGTCCTCTATTTCTCTCAACTTTATTGTATTTTCTTTATCCTCTTATCTTTCTTCGTCTCCTTTTTCTTCTTTTCTTTCGTCTTCGCCCCTTTCGTCTTCTCCCCTTTCGTCTTCTACCCTTTCGTCTTCCTCCCTTGTATCTTCTCATCTTTCATCTTCCTTGCATCTTCACCCCTTTCATCTTCTCTTTCCTCTTCTTCTCTTCTTGTCTCTTCTCCTCCTCTTGCCTCTTCTCCTCCTCTTGCCTCTTCTCCTCCTCTTGCCTCTTCTCCTCCTCTTGCCTCTTCTCCTCTTGCCTCTTCTCCTCCTCTTGCCTCTTCTCCTCCTCTTGCCTCTTCTCCTCCTCTTGCCTCTTCTCTTTCTTCTGTTTCTCCACTTCTGTCCTCTCCTCAATTTTTCTCAACTTAATTCTATTTTCTTCTTCATCCTCGTCCTTCTTCGTTTCCTCTGTCTTCTTCCTTTTTCTGATCCACTTTTTTCTGACATCTTCCTTTCCACCCCTTTCACCGCCTCTCTCATTTTCTTCTTTTACCCTTGCCCCTCTCTCTTCCCTTCCTTCTGTTACGTCTGCTCTTCAAACTTTTTTATTTTCCTCCTTTTTTGTTCTTCTATTTCTTCTTATCTTCCTTCTATTTATTTTTCTACTCTTCATCTCTGCAATTCTATGACTCCGGCGTGGCTTTTTACATTTTATTTGAGATTTCTTCTCTCTTGTCTACCGCCATCTTACTAAAAGTAATATCTAGTCTTTCTTTCTATTGATATGTATTGAATCATCTTGCAGTAAGCTGCAATATGAGTTATCTAATATGTAGAACGGTTAAGTGTTAGGTTCATAGCTTTTTGTTCTTCAAACGCTATAATTAACTTTATTCTTTCCCTCCTCATTTTTCTCTGTCGATGTTGGTTTCCTTCATTAACTTTCTCAGCATTTTGGCCAGTTTATTAATTCGTTAGCAGTTTTGCAGGGAATGCAAAAAGATTATTAGTTCTCTCCCACTTTCGTTTCATTTTCAACGAATATTTTATTATTCATATAAGAATAAGTTAATACATTTCGATAAGTTGATTCCGGAGAAAGACGTTCTACAATTATTGTATACATAGAGCTGCAAAATTATCTTTATCAAAGGGGCCTATCTCCGAATTTCCACCAGGGCAAAAATTCTACGAGTAATTCAAGTAAAAACAGATAACATATGGTAGATAAAAACTGTTTTCTTTACGTAATGTTCTGATGACTGAGAAACTCTTTCTGCGTGAATGAATCATATCCGCTCAAACTCTCCATTAATGATGGCGTTACAATGTCATACAATACAATTTCATTGTGATCGTAAATTCACATTGATTTGTAACGTGAATATAATGTAATTGTGACGTTTTACCAATGGCAGAGTTTACTCGTCTCATATAATATTGTACATTGAATTTTTAGACAGATTTCCAAACGACACCTGATTTCCTACACTATATTGTGTAATGTCATCTTTCACCTTTGGCTGTACTTACGAAAAGTCACTATTTCCATCATACATCAAACTCAGAATAAAATTCAGTTTCAATTTCTAATTTCAATTTAATCTTAAAATACTTTGTGTTGTGTCTGTAATAATGAATAATATACTGAAGAAAATATGAGCCCAATTATCAATTACATATCATTATCTTTTACTTTGTGTTTCATTCACTTTTCTGTACTCTAATGTGCATAATAACCTACTTATTTTACAGTGTTCCGAGCAAAAAAGGTGGTAAATAGTGTGTCTAACTGAAATGGTGCTCTGCTATCAACGTTTAACTATACTCTTGCATTCCCTTTATTTTAATTCATTTTGATAAAAGTACTTGATATCAGTGCGTACTACTAATTACGTTTTACATATAGAATCACACATACAAGCAACTTAATGCATCAGAGCGTTCTTTGAGTTTACTACCATTAATCACACCCAATGTGCTGAGAGCAAATTGCGAGACAGATAGTGTATAATTCATCATAGACATAGTTACGAAAAAAAAACATACCATACGTGATACGTGATTATGTAAATGCTGACTTGTTACCTTAATATTTTTCTTGTTTAATGGCCCTACCAGATCCATATTATCAATTGAAATATAGCATGGCTCTATCTTCATTTTAGGAGAAACTCAGTGCTTAACCATCCTATTCTCTGTGGCTGGAGTCAATACGACTAGAACCCCAATTCAAGTCAAAATAATTTCTTAATATGTAAATGTTACTACTTGTGACTTTGTTTTAGTTAGTATAGAATAACTTCTAAAATTTTAAAATTGGTGAAATGTTTGTTTCTTGGTAACAATTTGCTTTTACTCATGTAGAGAGTAGAAAGCAACCGACAACGAATGAACTAACAATAGAACAAACCCTCGAATATATATATATATATATATATATATATATATATATATATATATATATATATATATATATATATATATATATATTCTCTCACACATTGCTTAATAAAATGTGAAGACCCGGAACGCTCCCCAAATTAATTATTAATTTAATGCAAATTGTTATATATTTATTATCTAATTTAAAACTTATTACGGAGGTGAATATATAGTCGATGTGCTATGGCGTGGGTGTATCTGTGGTTTGATGTGGTGTGGTGTGGTGCAGGTCCCCAAATTAATTATTAATTTAATGCAAATTGTTATATATTTATTATCTAATTTAAAACTTATTACGGAGGTGAATATATAGTCGATGTGCTATGGCGTGGGTGTATCTGTGGTTTGATGTGGTGTGGTGTGGTGCAGGTGGTGTACCACCGCGTGCGTGACCTGTTCGACCCGTCGAGCGCCAGCGGCCCAGCCTCGCAGCCCAGCCTGCCCGCGGCGCCGCCCTCGCCCCAGCCGCCCACGCCCGCGCCCGCCCACACGCAGCCGCCCCTGCCGCCGCTGCCCGGCGCGCCGTACCCCGCAGGCCTCACAGGTACGCGACCCCTCCACCCCTCACTTGCCTCCCGACCCTCGGACCTCCCGACCCTCGGACCTTCCGACCCTCGGACCTTCCGACCCTCGGACCTTCCGACCCTCGGACCTCCCGACCCTCGGACCTCCCGACACTCAGACCCCTCGATCCTCAGACCCCTCGATCCTCAGATCCCTCGATCCTCAGACCCCTCGATCCTCAGACCCCTCGATCCTCAGACCCCTCGATCCTCAGACCCCTCGATCCTCAGACCCCTCGATCCTCAGACCCCTCCATCCTCAGACCCCTCCATCCTCAGACCCCTCCATCCGCAGACCCCTCCATCCTCAGACCCCTCGATCCTCAGACCCCTCGGACCCCTCGATCCTCAGACCCCTCGATCCTCAGACCCCTCGATCCTCAGACACCTCCCGAACGCCACACCTCGCGACCCTCAGCCCTCCCAATCTGCAGACATCCCGACCTTCACCACTTCCCCTTCTCAAGCTCCCCGACCCTCCGATTCTCTCATCTCACATTTCTCAAAGTTTCTGTTTATAAACACTCTCTGGCAACAACTTCGGCACAATGACTATCATTTGAACACTACTGCGCTACACTATGATTGTGACAAAACACTTGTCAGGTACCTCTGATTTTGATGCTACAGATGTTCTCCTATTCATATGGTTGCAAGTGTGTTGTCATTCGCTCTTTTTGACAGCACTGATTCCCCAATTATGTATTTTCTATCTTCTATGATAGTTTCATCTTGTTTGTGTACATATTTTAAAATGATTTTTCCTCTCTTGTTTACTACTGTTCATACATTGTTTTTCGAAAAGGTGTTAATGCAGTTTGTCCGTTTTATATTTGTTTAATCTTATTGTCATATCTCCTAATGTTAGTGGTTATTAATAGTAGAAATTTGGTCGCACATTATACCAAGTAACTACGTCATGAATTGGAACACTGTAACACTTCGGTGTTTGTGGTCTCACCTTCAACAGCAAGAAGTAGAATATTGCTATTCATACGATAAATGCCTCACTTTTCAGCTCATTTGAAAGTAGGCTTCACCGTTGAATTCATTATCATCAATTCAACCATCTTCATTACTAGAAGTTTGTAATGATACTACTTGTAATGAAGTTTTTAGTCCATACTTTTCAGACGTTCTTCATAATGCCATGATAAGGACGTTCTACTCCATTCCCGTGAGATTCTGATACCAGTGGTGAATTCAGAGCTGTATTAGCATATTAATTGTGGATTTCCTTGAATAAAAGCTTATACGCAAGCAGCAAAGGGATATGGGCAGATGGTCTTCCCATAAACCGTGTCCAACCAAGTCCAATCAAGAAAGGGTGGAATTTTCTAATATTTTTTAAATTTATTGAGCACACAATGGTTCTTAGCCACAATTTTAGTTTTGGCCTTAGTGTAGTCTACAAAACTTTTTTTGTTTATTTATTGTCGCATCAACAGCGATGGTCATTTGCGACAGTTAAATAATACATCTACAAAACTTGTTAGCGTAGATTTGTGGGGATTGTTGAATTTGAAACTAATACTTTGGTAAGAAAACATACATTTTACTGCGTGACTTGCTTTTCCAGAACAAGAAATTGCACTTAAAGCGCCATTAATGTATATTTTGTCCAAATGAACAGAATTGTTCAAATCAAAACTTAGCAAAAATTCGTAAATATAGTTTAGCATTTCAAATTTCAATCTTTAACTGTAGTTCTAGAAAACATGATTATTAAGAAATTATTTTTCTTTTCCTCTGTTGCCTTCTGACGCATCTCGCAGATAACACAAGCAGAGTTATCTTGATTACAACTTTCATCAACTGTCATCACTATTGAAATTCTTTAAATTTACTATCTTTAATTTTAACGTAATTGTTGTGATTAATTCATAAAACTAGAAAGTTATTCGTGGAGTGTCTAATAATTGGTGACGGAGATAACAGTTCAGAATAATATTGAGTTTTGTCAGAATATTATTTTTATACACATACTGAAAGTTTTTTAATAAGTGTGAATGAGTTTTCATTACTCAGTCGTTCGAAATATATTTTGTCAAAATATTTAAGAAAACATTTTTACGGGTCGGTTTTAGGTATAACTTAAATGATTTCCCTTACTGTCGACTTTAAATTTGTGAAGGAACATTTATTGGACGCGTTGAGTGCAGTTTAATGCCAAAATATAAAATAAAAATATTTTCGATAAACTTCGAATTTCTTATTAATCTGCAAAAAATAATATACTACTTAAAATAGACATGTAAACATGACTTAGACATGAAAAGTAACGTATTTGGAATAAATGATGTTCACATAAAAAATTGATGACTGTGCATTTTTTCAAATATACGAAACGCGTCTTTAAATTCATTTGTTTACGACAATAGCTGTTTAATGTATACGTTATTTTCAACTGTCATATTTTAATTCAAAATCGATATGAAAAATAATTCATCTAAATGACTTTTCATTAATCTTTCCACTAATACTTTTTTCTACTGGAATGTATTCTAATTATGAATAATGTAAATGATATTAAAGTGCATGCACAAATGATAAATTCTGATACATAATTATTATAATTATATTATTTTCAATTATTTACGTACTCAAGGGAGCATGGCCCCCATTGTTCAGCATTTCTTCATAGGACAAGGAAAAGGTAGATCCAGGAGGCGTTGCTCCGATCGGTCCCTCTTTGACGTTAGCGCCTGAAAGTAATGAGTGTTGAAACCCCGATTGAATATCTTTTCTTGAATAGTGAGAGCCGCTATCGGCATCTCTTCTATAGAGATAAGGATAGAAACTCACAACAGCCTTAGTCATTCCAGCATTAAGCAAAAATAGCGTTTCTCGGCGGCGTGAGTGGCAAGAGACTTTCTTTGTGTACAAAATGTTTCTCGTTTCAATTACCGTTGAAATGAGGAAAACGAAGAACTGGGATGGCTCACAGAATTATTCATTTCGAATACAAGAAGAACGCTCTTGTGGAAATTTCAAAAATCTCTTCTATATTACAGGATGAGTCCCTTAACTGGAGCACCTCCTGCAGTTTTTGGACGGTTGAAGTTATTGCAATGCAGTTTTCACAAAAGTGTATGAGGAAATGTGGCTAATTAATACATGTATTCATTGCTATTTTATCATTTGTATTTTTCGAGATATTGAGGTATTTTTGATTTTTTAGATAAAACTATACATATTTTAGTCTATTATGACGAGCGTAAAAATATGAATCCAATGATATACACATTGTCATGTGTTAGATAATCATTTTCTTGAGTAATTTTAATTTTTGCGACTGGTATTTAACGGATATTGTAACGCTCCGAGCACGTGCTAGCAGGAATAGCTGCGCGACGTTGATTGGTGGACTGTTGCATTTAAAATATACGTTAAACACGAGTCGGATAAAATTAAAATTACTCAAAAATGCTTATCTGACATGTAACAATATGTATATCAATGGATTCGTCTTTTTACGCTCGCCATAATAGACGAAAAATACATATAGTTTCATTTGAAAAACATTGTTACCTCAGTATCTCTTAAAATGTAAGTGATAAAAACAAAACAAATACATGCATCAATTTGTCCCATTCTTTCACGCACTTTCGTGAAAACTGCCTTGCAATAACTTCAACCGTTCAAAAACTATACGAGGTGCTAATATTACGTGATTCACTTTGTATATTGATATAATTATTGATCATCTATTATTATAGTAAATACGATTGTTTTATATTGTTTATAGGAGATCTCAATGCAAATCCTATGCTATGCCACTATCACATGAGGTATTATTCTCCAAGGGCACATAAAACATATTTTTACGAATACGTAGGATTTTTTAGATCATGTTATGAAGAAATTAGCCAGGAGCCCGAGTTATATTTCAGTGGGTTCTTTTAAGCCTCCCATTTAAGCTCTCGTAGCTTCTCCGTTTCGTCTCTGGGGTGGCCTTTCAGAAACACAGAAAGTCAACAGTCGTACCAAATACGAAGAATATATTTACCTGCAAGAGCTACGTGCTTACCTTACTTTCCGAAAATCCCTCGTATATTTCCACCTGAGTATTTTGCATATGATTGAGAGCAAATAATTTCCGATCATGGGTCTGGCTCGCTGCAAACTGTCTTCGCACGTTTGTTTGTTTTTGTCGAGGGAAGATGGGAGAGCTGAGAAATTTTTATAATTGTACAGACGGTTTCGAAAATTATTGTTGAACACAAAGTGACCACCCCAGAAAAAAATAAGAAAATAAAGGAAACCAGCTCTCTAGGCAGATGAGCACCATCTCTTTGATTTTTCACAATGCATCCAAGCCATAGCATTTTGCTGATCTTTGTAGGCACATAATCGAAATATTACTGTTCTTACATTCATAAATAGCATAAATTGAATAATCATACATATTATTGATTAAATTATGATACAACGATTTATATTGGGTGTAAATATACATTCCACACATCTCATTTTCGAAGAATATTTTTGTAGCTGAAAATTGTAAGATGTGTAAAACCTTACCAAGCCATTTTCAGTTATTGATTATTGTGGCTTGGAAGTTTTCTCCGTGCCGTTTACGAGCAGCTCTTGATGTTTAACGATTTGATTAGCGGACTTTGCAACTCGGTCGCTGACCGCAACGCTTTGTCACCAGCGAACCAAAGACGCCCAGTGGGCCCAAATGATACCAAAAGCGTACATAACATGTATCTAATGACATTGCTGGCATTTATCCCATATATTTAAAAAACTCGTGAATATTTTAGTTTAGAAGCAATTATAAAAATATTTTGGTGACATTAAGGCGAACGTGAAGGTAGGGTTTTGGAATGCCGTGTGATAACGCTACAACGAATCTTTAGAAATATGATGAAACAATTAGATACATCAGCCACGTGAAATTCATAATAGTTTTTTATAATACGAGTGGTAGAAGAGATATTTTATTTTACGAGTTGTATTAGGAGAGTTTCGATACGAGGCCAGTAGGCGAATGGCTAAATGCTTCGACCAAAACAAAATCAGTTTTGTCGCGTGCGCCATAAACTATATTTTAGACAGTCTTACTGATTAACATTTTCCTTTAATTCAAGTATACAAGGTTGATACTCTAAGATGAGCAGTACGTGATGCGCCCAGACAAATGTACAGCGTTTTCTTTGTTGCATTTACAGATTTGTCTGAACACTTGAGCATCATCTCACTTGTAGCGCTAAAGCTGAAAATGAACTTTCACCACTCAATGCATCGCCTTTACTAATGGCTGATAAAACTTTTTGCTCGGGTGGTGGCGATGGGAGGCAATGAACCGCCCCGCTGGATGGCGAGGTCCGTTTCCGACCTTTCGTCGGCTAGCGGTGTTTCCCAAACCAGGTATCTCCCACCATCGGGGCACCGCCCAAACGGAGACAAGCTCCTAGCCCCCGACCGTTCTCCCCGCGTTGTGTATGCATGTGTGTATGTAAGTATGGGGTTTACCGCCACATCCCGAGCAAAAGACATATGTACCATACGTACGGAACTAATGACCTTAGTAGGATACGCCAGGAATTACTAATCAATCAAACGAACAAATAATGGGAAGGAAAGAACTTGTGCGGTTCGTGTCCCGTTTGTTAGGGTACTACTCCGGCATTCGCCTGGTGTAGATCGGAGTAAGCGCGGAAAACTACCCATCAGAGCAGCCGGCCGCTAGAATTGTTTTCCACGTGGCGACTGAATTTGACCTAGCTATTTGTCTAGAGTTGAAACTCCTGCCACCGTCGGGAGTGGAACCCTAGGACCTCCCGGTGAGAGTCCGTGCAGTGACATCAGTTGATGCCCTGAGCCACTTCCCCTCCTTGAGTGGCAGCGTAGCACTGCTTGGCCAAGGCGCCTTTTGCTCCATTTCGGAGCAGCGTGGTGCGTGGGTGACAGGAAAAAATGTATCAGGGGGGACGCGGGGAGGGATCGCGAGACCTGCGAGCGATGACGTCATCCTATCGGCGGGCGGCGCGTTATCAGATGGCCGTGATAAGCGCGCCTCCTCTGCCTTAGTCTCGTTGCCGCCGCCGCCGCCGCCGCTGGCGAAAATGTCGGCACCGTCTTTTGTTCGCTTCTCCGCCAGCTTCCCTTCGTGACGCGCCGCGCCCAACCGCGCTCAGCGACTTCGAGAAGTGCGATTTGGATTCGAATTCCGCTCAGTTCGTGGGAGGTGGATGATGGAAAAATTTCCCGGTTTCATTGTGATTTTCCCGTGTGTGAGATAAAACGCAAGATATCCAGGAGTGAACGCGTATCAATTGTGTCGGTCCTCGCATACTTTCAGGTTTTGTCATCAAAGATCTTGCGCGAAGTGCTTGACCTGAGAAAGTGTCGTGTTACTTTATTTATTAATATATTTGCTAGTTCTGCGAACGTATCATTGCAGTGAATGAGGCTTACTGGATTATCACAACACTTCAAGCTCTGTTCTAATTGGAAAAAGTGATAAATAGAAGAAAATTCAACGTTTTCTTTTTTTCGTCCAGTTCCATTGATATTAATCTTAAAGTGCTTAGGCAATTTTGCAACATAGAAAGGAGAGTTAAAGGCAACGTGTCCAGGAATTCTTTTAAAAAATAATAATTTAGAAATCTCGATTTGGCTCGCAAAATCTGTCGTCTCGTTTATTGGCCATGAAGATTAATTTCCATTACAATTTTTGAAGACACATCTGCACTGATTGAAAAGACAGTAATTAACGAACAAATATTTGTAACATTACATTAGAACTTGGTGTAAACCTTCACATATACAGTGATAATTTATTTTTAGAGCCACTAATATCTTCGGCTTTCAAAAATACTCGTATAATAGGGAATGTGCAATGTAAATGCTAACTCGGAAGGGCTTGATAATTGAAATATTTGATAGCTTCTGGTATTCCAAGTATCAGTAAATCATTGCGTTGAGTATCCTGCGTTTTTGTATTTCGTAATGCGTGTCAGTGCATGAGACAGCACTCATAGAAGAATTGTGAGCCAGGCTGAGTGCTACGTGTAGCGTTTTCATTCGTAGAAGTGGATGTGCACAACTCTGATTGTGAATCTTCAGAGTGATACACTTCATCGACCAGAGTCCAAATTTTCTTTCGTGATTCATATGGTGCAATTCCACCTTTCTGTATAGAAACCGTACAGGAAATGAGTAATGTAGTAAATCTGTGAACAAAGAGGTTTACAAGAGATGACATTAAACACATTTTCTACGCATTTGTCATTATGCAGGCGAGTGGACTGGGGGTGTGTGATATTCAGGAACTTCTAAGTCCAGTGAAGCAGCTAGCAGTGTAGGACTGCGATCAGACAACTTTGCAGTAGTTTGATTTTATTAAGACATACAGACACCACGTCACATATTGCCACGTTATATGGTAACGTACCGTGATTCCAGGAAAGTGCTAAGATCAGTGAAGGCCTCTTAGAAGTGCAGGACTGTGAAGGGGATTCCTTTTAAAAAGTTGACGATTAATAAGAAATCTGGACCGCACATTACGTCATCTACGCCATTTAGTGGTCGCGTGCAGTGATTGCGGGAAGCCCAAAGTTGATTTGAGTGTTGGAGGCACTTGGTCCGACGTGAGTGAATTGTTTCGGAAAGTGGGCGTTGAATCGTGACCTCCAAAGTGGACGTTGAATCGTAACCTTCAAATTAGACGTTGAATCTTAACGTTCAAAGCAAACGTTGAATTGTGATGTCTAAAGTTGGCGTTGAATCGTGACCTCCAGAGTGGACGTTGAATAATGATATCCAATGTTGGCTATAAAACATGACCTCCAAAGTGGACGTTGAATCGTGATATTCGAAGTTGCCTTTGAATCGTGACCTTCAAAGTGGACATTGAATCGTGGCCTGCAAAGTGGACGTTGAATCGTGATATCCAAAGTGGGCGTTGAATGGTAACTTGCAAGCGGCCGTTGAATCGCGTTGAGCGGAGCCTGGCGATGCGAGCCGTGGCCTCCCGTTGGCTGTGAGCCGCGAGCGCCGCGCCATGGTGTGGCCGTGCTGCTGCCGGCGGCGGCAGGGGCGTGCTGACATCCCGGACCCGCCGGCGGAGATGCTGGTGGTGGCGCCGGCCAAGGGCCTGTCCAACGGCCACGTGGTGCGGGAGCTGTCCGAGGCGGGGGCGGCGGGGGCGGGGTCGCGGCCGGCGTCGGGCACGGAGCCCGTGGAGGCGGCCAATCCGCTGGCGGGCCGCGCCGAGCCGGCCGAGGTGGTCATTTCGCTGAAGGAGGACTCGCCCGCGCCCGCGCCCGCGCCCTCGCCCGCGCCGCCGCCCGCGGAGGACGACATCCGCCCCGCGTCGGAGCTGCCCGCGCCCGCGCGCCCCAAAGCCACGCCCGTCGTGTACGGCGACGCCCCCGCGCCCGCGCCCCTCCCGCCCGACAGCCCCGCCGCCGCCACCGCCATTTCCGGTAAGGGCACGCCCGCTCCACGCCGTGCTCTCCATCGTCGTCCCTTCTATCACACTGTGTGTTGTCCATCATCATCTCTGCGAATACGCTCTGTGCTGTCCATCATCATCTCTGCTAACACGCTGTGTGCTGACCATCATCGTCTCTTCTATCACGCTGTGTATTGTCCATTGTCGTCTCTGCTAATACGCTCTGTGCTGTCCATCATCGTCTCTGCTAACACGCTGTGTGCTGACCATCATCGTCTCTTCTATCACGCTGTGTTTTGTCCATTGTCGTCTCTGCTAATACGCTCTGTGCTGTTCATTGCGGTCTCTGCAGATATGCTGTGTTGTCCATCATCCTCTGTGCTAATATATTGAATACTGTCGATCATCGTATGTACTAATTTACTGTGTGTTATCCACTATCGTCTTTCACTAATGCAATGTGCTGTCCACTATCGTCTCTGCTAACACACTATGTTCTGTCCTGCATCGTCTGAGCTAATACAATCCGTACTAACCTTCTTCATCTCTACTAATACTCTGTGTGTTGTCCGTCATCGCCTCGATCAAAACACTGTGTTCTCTTCATAATTGTCTCTACTGAAATACTGAGTACTGACGTGCATTGCCTATACTAATACATTGAGTACTGAGCTTTATCATCTGTACTATACACTGAGTACTATTATTCATCATCTCCAACACACTTCATAATGTTTTTCATTGTCTTTCTTAATGTACAGTGTCCATCATTGTCTGGACCAATACATTTTACATCATCGTCGCTGGTAATGCAAAATATACTGACAATCATCGTGTCTATTATTACACAATTTGCGATCGTCAGTATTGCATTCCAGTCTGTTAGTCATATGCAGGTTGAAGCAGAGTGCTGTCCATCTTTTACTCAAGCAGTCACTGTCCGTTGTTCACCGTCTCAAGTGTGATC
This sequence comes from Teleogryllus occipitalis, assembly GCA_011170035.1. Lineage (NCBI taxonomy): Eukaryota > Metazoa > Arthropoda > Insecta > Orthoptera > Gryllidae > Teleogryllus > Teleogryllus occipitalis. The sequence continues at coordinate 34,374 of BLKR01001942.1, forward strand.
TCGTTTTTATAGTTCTCCTACTGTCTGGACTGGATGTTGTCCTACCGTGTGTCTCTCATCGAAGCCTAGAGTTTGATACTACGCGTTGTCCATCACTTCGAGTACGACAATTTGAGGTTTTTCCACGCTGTTTGTCCCAACATCGCCTTGAATACCACTCTGTGCTGTCCCTACGTACCCCATCAGCGTCCCAAGAATTACGTTGTGTGCAGTCCTTACTGCGTTTGTTTCAAGACCGTGACAGTTGCGCATCCCTTATTGTGATTACCCCATTGACGTGTATAGAAGTCATTGTGTGATGTCTTTATAGTGTCACTCCGATCCTCGTCTGAATGAACCCAATCCTTGCTGTACTAACATAACATTTATGTGCAGTTTTTACTCTTTCCCACTCGTCATTCACCTGACAAAGATACTTCTATCATTCTATATTCTATGTGCATTTCATTGGCAAAATTGACGTTTTTTTGTCATATCCAATGTGTAACCGGGAGCGGTAGCTCAGTGCATCAACTGATGTCACTGCAGCGCCTCTAACCGGGAGGTCCTAGGTTCGAGTCCTGACGGCGGCAGGATTTTCGACACTAGCTTTTCAGCTAGGTCGAGTTCAGTCGCTGTCTGGGGGAGAATTCTAGCGGCCGGCTGCTCTGATCAGTAGTTTTCCTTGGTTTCTCCGATCAACACCAGGTGAATGCCGGAGCAGTACCCTAACAAACGGACCGCGCACTATCTTTTCTTCCTCTTCCTTGTCCTATTCTCTCTCATTACTAACATGTACTACACGAACACACATGCCGGGAGACCGGTCGAGAGCTTAGAGTTTGTCCCGGCTGGGGCGGTGCCCCGCTGGTGGGAGAGTTCTGGTTAGGGGGAATCCCCACTAGCCGACGGTAGGTCGGCGCCGGATCTCGCCATCCAGCGGGGAAAGATCACCGCCATCTCTCGCGAAAACAAAACATGCACTACACTAACGGGGCTAATGACCAAAGCAGTTGACGCGCCCGGAAACACGAAAAAATCAATCAATCCAAATCCAATGTGTAATCAGTGTTTTTCAAATCAGCGATATTACGCTATTCCTAATACTTTTCCCCCATTATTGTCTAATAAGACAGTATGTGCAGTATTTATGGTTTGCCAGTCACCACCTACAGGCAGATGCTGCAATGTTTGTCCCAACATCCTCTGGCAAAGTACCGTGCAGTCACTATAGTGCTTATTTCATCAGCTGGTTTCTCGAAGTAGACTCACATTATAATTCCCTCTAATATCTTGTACAATCCTTGCTTTGTGTTTCGAAGGTATTATGTTTCGTGTCAGTTCTGTGTTTAAATCTTATACTTGTTTTCTCTTCAGCAATATATATCGATGTTGTTGTATAATGTTTGAGCTATCACAATCTCCAGTAGATATTTGATAACGTTTACGGAGGCATTCGCCTGATTTTGCTTTTATCGAAGTTCATTTTATTGAAAATACAATCATCTCTGTAGAGATGAAATATAATTGATGCTGTGTGTTAATTTTTCGCAAATTTACGGACTGTAATTGCACAATTTAAATAATCGTACAATGACCAGTTATTTCTGACCCATATTAGTTACGTTTTCATCTTCCAGTAGAGATACAAAAGAAATGAAGACTTTTTCTGGCCTTAAAAATTCTCCAAGCACAAACAAATTTTCTTAATCTTGTTTTGGGAGTGTGCTATCCCCATTAAATTCGGAGAAATATAATAACATCTTCCATTTTCCCAAAGTTCCACGCACAGCTGAGATTTGGGCGCAAATGTCTCACGGTTATTAGTCTTGTCAGTTTCGAACTGATAAGGGAAACCGATGAGAGTTACGATGTTACTGATGCAGTGATAGGGCTGGTGGTGATACAGATAAAAAGATTAATAGTATGATCAGAACTCTTTTTAAAACATTCGTTTAGCCTTAACATTTCAATACGAATGCGATAATTTTACTGTTTCGCCACAGGTTCAGGTGCGATTTCTAATGCATCAACTGATATCACTGCACTGCCCCTGACCGGGAGATCCAACTGCTCCAGTCCCGATGGTGGCTGCCCTGATGGGTAGTTTTCCGTGATTTATCCGATCAACACCAGGCGAATGCCGGAGACGTACCCTAACAAACGAACCACGCGCGATTTTTCTTTCCTCTTTCTTGTCCTAGCCTCACCCCTTAAACACACACTATTATTCACACTTATATTCACTACCACACACGCCGGGAGACCGGTCGGAAGCTTTAAGCGTATCTCGGCTGCAACGGTGCCCTGCTGGTGGGAGATACCTGGTTAGGAAACCCACTGTCGGTTATGTCGGTGCCAGAACTCACCACCCAGAGGGCCAAGAACACCGCCACCTCTCGCGATAGACACTTGCGCTTACGGAGCTAATGACTACAGATGACGAGCCCGGTAACACAAAATAATCAGTCAATCGATCGATGAGCAAGCTCATTGGCTTCTGCTCCGTGTGCTTTCTCGAAGAGCTATTCCATTACCCTTGCACTTCGCAGATGGAATCAAGGGTTTCATAAGACGAGATAAAAAAAAAGGCCAAATTTCGTTTTCGCGCGAATTGCGAGAGAGTGAAGTCGTAGGCTTCCGCGGCCAGAGTCATGTAAACAATCTTGGTTGCGTCGAAGGCTGTGTTACCGGTGTTTTGATCATCTTGTCGTGGTTTTATGCCAGATCAGCTCCGAGGAAGACCCAAGACCAGATGGTTAAAACGTCGGCCACACAGCCTTCGACGCGGCGTCACCTGAACAGCCAAGATCATTTAATTGGGTTAAAGGTTTTGTGGGTTTGGTGAATGCCCGTATGTCGATGCCCTCGAAAAAAATTTCAGATCACGCTACTGTAGTATGAGTAATAAACGGCCACTGGTAGGCTCTCATGATGATCTATCGACTGCATCAACGCCTTTGATAACGAAGGCAGTTTCCGGTAGCAGCTGACTCTTAAACCGGATCGATTGGGCTATGGTCATCAACTGGATCTTAGTAAACAATATGTTCGTTGTGTTGAAACCTGTCGCTGCCTCGAGTGTACAGAGTTCACTTCTGTCGTTTCTGTTGTTTCCAAAGTCAGTTCTTCGGCTGAGTTAGCTAGGAGCCTGCACTGGCGCTGTGTGTGCAGTGACTTTGGCCGGGAGATCTTTGGGGTTTTAGAGGCAACGGTCGCGGATTTTCGACACTAGTTAGGTCGAATTCAGCCACTGTCTGGAGGCGACTTCTAGCCGTCAACTGCTCTTCTCTGACCTGTAGTTTTCCGTGGTTTCCCCGATCAAGTTAATGTCGGTGCAGCACCCTAACAAACGGACCACGGTGAACGCTCTCGTCACCACCATCCTTATAGTCGAGCGATGAGTTCTCTTATCTTCATTTGGCCATTCTTCGTCATTTCTAATTCTTTTCTACATTTTAATTACACTAATAATCTAAATCGTAAGTAATTTATACGACCAAATCTTCCAAAAAACAAAAACATTTCCAGAACGAGAAATAAAATTGAAACTTTTTAGTGAAGAGATGACAAATTTTACCTCAGTTATTTCATATTTTAAAAAACTAATATTTCGTATGCATAACTTATATATTTCAACAGACGTTTGCCAAGAAACGAATATAGTACTTAAAATTATTCGCGTCATCTCGAAGAATTGATAATTTTTTGATGTTTTTATAATGTACTTATCGGAAAAGAGAAAATGTAACTTGGCCACAACACCGATGAAGGAATGTAGAATTCATGTCCACAGCATTTCGTGCCAGTCGCTGTGCACTGGCGGGGTTAGAAGAATCGCTTGTTGGGGATCGGCGTGGAGAGAATGGGCTCCTGCTGAGGAGTGGGTGGGCGTGCAGGTGGCCGCGATCAGCTGCCTTATCGGCTGACGCACAGCGGCCTTGCCACACGCAGATAAGCCCCCACCCCCACCCCCACCCTTCACGCAGTCTCACGCACGTGCGAGCGCACTCGATGAATTGCGGTCTCCTTTCTTGCTCTGTCCTTCTTTACTTACACTTTCTTTCTCCATTTCTCCTTTTCTGTCTTTATCTTTCTTTCTTTCTTTCTTTCTTTCTCTCTTTCCTTCTTTATTTCCACTTTCTGTCTACTTTTTCTCTTCTATCTTAATCGTTTGCTTCCTTTCTCTCTTTATCTCCTTCCTTCTTTATTTACACTTTCTTTCTATTTTTCCTGTTCTATCTTTATCGTTTCCTTTCTCTATTTCTTTGTTATGTTTTCCCTTCTTTATTAATTTCCCCTTTCTTCCTTTCTTTTCTTTTCCTTTCTTTCTTTCTCCCTCCTTCCCTTCTTTATTTATCTCTTCTTTCTGGCTCTCTTTCACTTTCTTTTATTCCTGCTGGACACTGCAGCCCAGTTCGGGCCTTTGTAAGACTAGTCCCATCGAAGTGTTTTCCCGACACGGGGAGTGGGCTGCTCGTGCGGGAATTGAGACGTCGGTCCCTGTCACTGAGTCAAAGAACTCAAATGCCGACCTACGTGTGGTCCGATGGTTAATGCACACCTCCGGCGCCCACCTAGAAGAGATCTTAGGAAACCATTCAAACGGCGAGTCAAAGAGACTTTCTCAATCCGGGCACAGACTGCTACTTGGCTAGTGTATAAGGGTACAATGGTCGGGACTAGGATCTAGGACCTCCACGAAACTTCCCTTGCAACTGTTGCATAGTTCTGCTTTTTAGTTGTTCGCTTCTCCATTTGCTCTGACAGATGCCAACCCAAAGTGAATGGATTTGAGAAACAAAGAAAATCTTAAGAACATGCAGTGTAAGGCAACACGAAGTGTGACAGTTATCGACTTGCCCTGTTGGGTGATAAACTTGCCTTGCTCCTAAAAGCGACTTTTTCGAGCCTTTTTAATGTTTTCCTTGTGATTTCCTAGCGTGTTGGGCCGATACCACTTCTTGATCTTGTAGCTTCTTTTAAAACATTTCAATCAAATAGAAAGATGAAGCTGGGTTACAAACTCGTACAAAGTTTTGTCGTTTTATTGCCTTAGTGAATTCAGATAGCACTCTCTTTGCAATTTCAATCGCTTACGTATCTTCTATGCTGTTGAATTTCTAACGAAAAAAACGAAGAGCGTGTACAGTTTTTCAAATGAATTAATTTACAAATTAAAATGCATTCTCGGCTGGAGATAATCTTAGGTATACGGGGGGAAATTTTGACTCCGTGCATATTCCGTGGATGTTTGCTGCTCGTATGTACACCCAGGTCGTTATAAAACACGTCTTACCTGTCTAGATAAGAAAATGGCACACGCCCTACTGCTCTTACTTAACCATTTTCTTGTGAGGCAAACCAGAATCATTTCAAACGTAACCATAGATTGAATTTGTGTGCAATATTCAAATATTGTTTAAATGTTCTATTTTTTAAATAAACAGTTATCGAGATTATTTTATTTTATCGTGTATGAAGATTAAGAAAATTACGTAATGCTGCAAAAAAGTGAAGGTCGATAATTTGACAGAAATAAGTGTATGGGAGTCCCTAATATTGCAAAAGTTTAAATAACACCAGTCTGTCCAGCTATCTGAACGACTGAGTGTGAACAATACCAGCTCTTAAATTGACCAAAGGATGTACACCAAAATTGATATTCCGTGATCAACCGTGCCTAGGTGATATCACAGCTGTTCGATTTTGAAATGGAAACTTGTTTGGTTTGGTAATTGTTTGGTTGCATTGTACTAGCATGAATTGCTAGTACATTATCCAAATATTCTCACTAATGTCCGCAGATTTCTTCTCAAAATTTGTCGCTCGAATAGAACAAAGTACGCTTATAAAAAGTAGGGTAGGTCCGATTTTCAATTACGTCTTTAATTTTGAATATTGCAAAATTTTCCACTCTTTCGATACCCTCTACATTAATGAAGATAGAGCTTTGTTTTTAATGCAATCTACTTTTGAATTACGAAGCGTCATTTCAATTAAAGGACGGACATTTTCCCAAGTCTCTCCGTTGTCGTTTAGTTAATAATTTTTTAAGTGATGGGTGAATCGTTAATGTGATAAGAGTGTTAAAGTATTGTGTAACCGTTAGAATTAATAGAAGTAACTGTGTGGTGTTGGATCTCCACTAACTTTGCGCTGATTGTTAATCTAACATTGTTATGGAGTCTTGTATAATTTTGCGTGGTTCAAAATATACAATCATACTGAAAGATTGCTTTTAGGTAAAAATATTTTATGAAAGTTACACATGTTCATTCATATATCATAAAACATATAAATTAATATTTTTTTAATTACGCAAACTATAATCTTTGTAATCTTAAGTATTGGTTACCTGATGTAATCTCCTATTACGAAAAAGTAGTAGACACTTCTTCAGTGAAGATGACCTTGTACAAATATTTATGTCGAAAAATGGGAACAAACTGCCGAGATTAAAAGAGATTTATCAAATGCGATTTTAGGAAGCTATCAAAACAAGATATATAATTAAACTCGTTCTTCTTGCATTCTGTTTTCGCATGAACTATACAAGAAACACATTTGTTTATAAATGAACTACTTTTTAAAAACTAACTGAACTTCAGTATTCATTTTCATCCGTTTCCTAATTTTGTTAATTACAAAGTGGAAAAGTCTACAAAACTCTATTAAAATTAACGCAAACTCGGAGAAACTATGTATCGATTTAGCAATTCCAAGCAGGCAGATTTGTAGGAAAGTATGATTTTTATCTCGTCCATTTCCTCTACGAAAATCATAATGTATTTTGCTTTTATACAATAGCAAAGATTTTATTACGTAAAATGAGAGAAATTGACGCTAAAGAAAAAAAGCTCATTTTGGTGTTTCTGTTGTTTTCTTTTCTTCTTTTTTTTATTTCATGATCCATTACGTTATCTCTTCTGTATTGACAATTACCAAACCGGTAATGGGCACAGTTCTTGAATTGTGTATTTATTTGAATTTGTCTTTCTGATCAAGCCTGAACCTCGAGCAGGCCTTACCTTTCGCATCGATTACTGACCCAGATCTTGGAATGTCTTGTGATTTCCATCTGAGTCTTTCCGGCGACTCAGGGCCCTAGAGCTAGCTAATTGGGCTCCCATCGCTAGGGCCCCGGTTCGATCCCCAGCCGGGCTATGTTGATGTGATGCTGCTCGTCACTCATTCATCTCACCTTCATTGTCGCTATCGTGTACCTCATGAGTTTCAATGATCGCAGATGTTGAAGGTTCCTAAACGCCAATAAACATGTAAGATATATAAACGATCTTATATTGTCCTGCAGTTGTTGATTTCTTCAGTCCGTAGATAAGCTCTTTCGGTCGTGATTTTTGCTTCGTGGTGGAAAAAATGTCTAACTATGAATTCGCAATGTGTGAATATCAATTTGTGAATTTTCAGATAAGTTCAACGAATAGAAATGAGTATGTTTGGCTTCAAAAAATAACATTAGATGTATACTCTTGGTAACAATGCCGATTCGTGCCTAAATTTTCTCATATTCTTATATTAATTACGCGAGAAGTTACATAAATAATTTTGCGGGGAAAGATAGCCAAAAAAGCAATCGGAATGATGGTAATGTATTGTATAATTAGTTGGAAGATTAATAATTATTGATATCGGATACTTGCCCCATCGCGAACACCATATTTGTCAAGATAAGATACAAGCCAAAGAATTCTGTGACACCATTGTCAACAGATTCTTTAAATTATATCCAATTATATTGATCAAACTCTTTGATGCTGGTGTACTCAGTTGGGTAACACGTGACTTAAAGTGTTAATAAGGAGGTAGGTTTCCTTCCGTCCCCTCGTATCATGCAACTGTCGACTTCCTCACACACCTCCGATTCTCTGGTTACTTGTATACGTGGCATTCAGAGCTTGTACTCTCCTGTGATTGTTAACTTAGATGGTCTAGTTATTTGGATGCGTGTCGCCGACCTTATCCTGTCCTGCAGTTGTCTTCTTCCACGGCGAGCGGCCTGTTAGTGCGTTTTGTTTGTTTGCTTGTTTATTGTTGTTATCGAGAGTGGGTGGAAAATTTCAAAAGACACTGGGTAACCCATACTACCCAGTTTGTGAGATTTTTACTCAGTAAAACCAAACCTCCTTTCTCCTCCATTCTCCCCGCGGAACCACCTATAGGCATTACATCGAGGAGAGTGGAATAGTGACCAGTCTCATGACGTATTCAATATATCCTGGTGTCAGTTGAGAGGGATCAAGATTTTATTCTCCTTTTATTTTCAAACAATTCTTGTGTGCAAAATTGCACACCACCTTCCCATTGATTTCAAAAGCAAGCATATGTGTGGCTGTGTGTAGGCGTCCCGCATAGGTCGCTCAGGACATCAATTGATGTCACTGCCGTACCTCTAACCTGGAGGTCCAAGGTTCGAACCTCGACGGTAGCAGGATTTTTCGACACTAGCTAGACAGTCCAAATTCAGCCGCTGTCTAGAGGGGAATTCTAGCGGTCGGCTACACTCATCGGTAGTTTTCTCTGGTTTCTCGGATCAACAGCAGGCGAATGCCGGAACAGTACCCTATCACATGGACCACGGACCACTCGCGATCTTTCCTTCCTCTTCCTTATCCTTTCCTCACCGCGTACTTACACACGTGCTTGTACAATTCTACCGCGTATGCCAGGTGACTGGTCGGGAGCTTAGAGCTTGTCCCGGCTGGGGCTTGTTTACAGACACACACATGCTCGCTTCTGAAATGCGTTGGAAGGCGGTGTGTAATTGTGCACACAAGAATTGTCTGAAAATAAAAGGAGAATAAAATCATGATTCCTCTCACTGACATGAGGCACCGCTGGTGGAGATACTTGGTTAAGGAAAACCCTGTAAGCCGAGGTTTTGTTCGCCGCCGTGTCTGTCCGTCCAGTGGAGGAAGATTGAATTGAATTGAATTGAATTGAATTGAAATGGCCTTATTTTACGTGGCGAGACTCAGGCCATGAGGCCTGCGATAAAAATATGCACTGCACTTACATAACTTTGCTTACTCACTACACTTGCGTGACGTTCGCCGTTGGCGCGCGATGAGTGTGTGTGTGTGTGTGTGTGTGTGTGTGTGTGTGTGTGAGTGTGTGTTGGTGAGGTGGGCGTGTGTGTTGCAGTGAAGGTGGAGGTGCACAGCAGCAGCGCGGGCAGCGAGGGCGTGGCGGGCGGGGCGCCGAGCGACGGCAGCCTGAGCCCCACGGGGTCGGCGGCGTCGACGCCCCCGCAGCGCACGCACACGACGGCGGCGCAGGTGCACGCGCCCGACCACGCCCCCTCGCCCGCCCCCGGCCCCGCCCCCGGCCCCGCGCCGGAGCCCGAGTACGAGGACATCTACCAGCAGCTGGACGAGGCGCAGCCGCCCGCGCAGCCGCCCCCGCACGCCTCCATGCCCTCCACAGGTGGGTGCCGCGCCACGCCCCTCGCACGAGGGGGACATCCTTACTCTGTGCCTCACACAGGCAGGAGAAGTCTTTCACCCCAAGCCCTCCACGCGAACGATTAAACACATCCTCACTGCCCTCCACAGGTAGAGGGACGCTCTTGGTGCCTTACACAGTCGGGAGTAGTCTTTCACCCCAAGCCCTCCACACGAACGATTAAACACATCCTCACTGCCCTCCACAGGTAGAGGGACGCTCTTGGTGCCTTACACAGTCGGGAGTATTCTTTCACCCCAAGCCCTCCACACGAACGATTAAACACATCCTCACTGCCCTCCACACGCTGGCTCCACGCACTGCCCTCCACAGGAACAGGGAGTGCCTTACACAAACAGGAGCTGTCTCGCCACCCACGCCCTCCAAACAAAGGGTTACACACACACAAACTGATCTCCACAGGGAGGCACCACGCCCCCACAGGAAGAGCACACATGCAAACTGCCCTCCACAGATAATGGTACACTCGTACTGAGCGCCCTTCACAGGTAGTACTACACCCAACCTTAGCAGGTACTCCCCTCCACAGGTAGACACCACGCCCCCCACACAAAGGGCTACACCCAACCTCAATGCCCTCCACAGGTAGGGCTGTACCTTTCCTTGGTTCCTTACACAGGTTTGAGTTTTCTCACCCCTACGACCTCCACACAAATCGCTGCACACTTGCTCTCCCCATGTAGGCTTCACGCTCCCCCGCAGGAAGAGCACACATGCAATGTGCCCTCCACATAATGTACACTCATACTCAGTGGCCTCGACACTAAGGGCTACACACATGCAAACCGCCTGGAAAAGTACGAATATCCAAACTCAATGCCGCCCGTAGGTAGGGATACACCGAGGCTCACTGCCCTCTAAAGGAGCGGGTACCCGACCTCAGTGCTCTTCACAGGGAGCAGAAGTCTCACACTCCACTCTGTCCACACGAAGAGCTACACATGGTAATTGCCCTCCGGAAGTAGGACGTCACCCATAGTGACACTCCAAAATACCGATATAACGAAACTCGATATCATCCACAGGTAAAGGTCATACTTAGTGCCTGCCACGAGTAGGCTTACACCCAACTTCAATGCCATCTGCAAGTAAGGGTGCTACGAGAATCCATGTCCTCACATCACTACATTCTATATTTATTTCTTAGTGAAATAAAAGTGAACCCTGTTGAGACCGAGGAGTGGGATAAATAGAACACGCATGGAGCTCAGTGTAGTTTGCGGTGATTCAAAAATGTACATGTTAAGATTATTAAGTTAATTTGGAAGTGCCATTAAAAAAATATCCATTTTGATGTCATTTGACTCTCACCATACAGACTATCCAGACAACGTCAAGACTCAGTACTTTAAACCTGCGAACGTACTTTCTAACTCATTTTCCTCCAAAATATCCGAATAGCTTGTCTTTATTCGTGTGAGATTATTGAAGTATTTCTATTTAATTGAATGTAGTACAAACTCATCAGCTAAATCATAAATAATATTATTTGTACACTCTCACGGACATACATTTTACAGACATTTTACGATCTTCAGTAGCAATCCAAAACACACAATATGTTGTAGATTCTGAGGCGACACTCTTGCCTTAAGAACTCCGAGACTTTCGAGTACATTTGCCCTGAAGAAGGTCAACACATTTGGTGGAACACTGAAGCGTGGCGTCTCCCATGCGGAGAAGTCATGTGACTCATTTATACGTCAGACCGACACTAATCTTTTTTTGTCGTTCAATGCTTCAGCGAATGTTGATTATTAAGTCTCTGTTTCAAATTCAAATTGCCCGCGTGAAATCTTCTTTCTCCGAACCATGTTTTGAATTGACTTAAATTGAATTGAAATTACTTTAATTGACTTGACTTGACATTAATTGACTTGACTTGACATTAATTGACTTGACTTGACATTAATTGACTTGGCTTGACATTAATTGACTTGACATTAATTGACTTGACATTAATTGACTTGACATTAATTGACTTGACATTAATTGACTTGACATTAATTGACTTGACTTGACATTAATTGACTTGGCTTGACGTTAATTGACTTGGCTTGACATTAATTGACTTGGCTTGACATTAATTGACTTGACATTAATTGACTTGACATTAATTGACTTGACATTAATTGACTTGACATTAATTGACTTGACATTAATTGACTTGACTTGACATTAATTGACTTGGCTTGACGTTAATTGACTTGGCTTGACATTAATTGACTTGGCTTGACATTAATTGACATGGCTTGACATTAATTGACATGACTTGAATTGAATCGAAGTGACTTGACTTGAATCGAATTGTCTTGAATTGAACTGAATTGCCCTGAAGTGAGTGCGCTTGTGTTTTGTTTCCGCAGAGTCGTCGGGCGTGTCGAGCGCGACGCCGTCGGAGGCCGCGCGCTGGGCGGAGCGGGAGAGGGAGCGGGAGCGCGAGGAGGCCGAGAGAGAGAGGGAGAGGGAGAGGGAGCGGGGGTCGCCGCGGCGCGCGTCCAATGCCTCCGCCACGCTGCCGCCGCCCGCGCCGCCCGCCTCCGCCCCGAACTCCAGGTAAGCCCCTCCTCCCTCCCTCCCCCTTTTCTTTATTCTCCTTGCTACTCCCTCTCCTCAATCTTTGTTTTCCTCTTCATTTTCACCTTCTTCTTCGAGTTTTCTTTTTTCTCTTTCATGTTCTCTATTCCGATTTTATATCTGGATATGATTGTTTTCTCATTCGCATTTACATTATTTTTACTTTCTTACCCACCTTCTTCATTTACTTCTAATTTTCTTTCATTCACTTATTTCTTCATTTCCTCGTCTAAAATTCTTAACTTTTTCTCTTTTTCTGTCATATTTATTTTTTGTTTTATTCTTTATTTTTCTAATATTTTTTGTCTTATTCCTCACATCTCCACTAAATTCCTTTTGTTTTCTTTTTCCTTTCCGCTTCATTATTTTTCGAATCTCCTTTGATTTCATCTTTTTCCTAATAATTTCTATTCATTTTTTACATGTTTATTCTTATTCTATTTATAAAATGCAATAATTTTGTCCTGCAATCAACATGTCTTTCTCACCCTGTTATACCCCTTCTCTCATTCTCGTCTGTTTTCTGTATTTCTGGCATATCTCTTCTTGCATTACATCTGTTTAGATTGATAGTGTGTTTTCTTTCTTTCTTTCTTTCTGCTTTCTTACGATGAAATACAAGTAAGTGATTTTAATACAATTCTTGTTAAGACACTGAAATCAGAGTCGTTTAGCCGATCAAAGCCAGTGTCATTTTTTTTTTTAACTTAGGCAATGTAGTTGAGTTATGTGGTGTGCATGTAGTAAAACGATAATACTGGTCAGTACCTAATACTTCTCCGCATTTCCCAATACTACTCCCATTTATTCGTTCACAATTTCTTAATGCCACTCCATTTGGGACACTTTGTCGTATGCTTTATTCTGAATCCAGTAGCGTCCAGTAGCGTCCAGTAATTTCTGGTAGACAAAACAGCATCTTTGCATGAAATCACAACTTACAAATGTGAAAGAATTAAACTTGTGGTGCTACATCAACACATACTTTCTCACAATATTTCTAAATTTGGAATTTTCAGAGACTTCAACGGAAATGAGACGTGCGACAATCTTATGTCTTTTCTTTGTTCTATCCGGGAAAGAAATATGAAGGAAAATATTAAGCTTCTTTGAGAAAAAAATATTTGCATTAATTTCAAGCACAAATTACGCGAAAACGACTCTCATTGTCTCATTCTACATGGCCATTTTTTGAAGAGTTGAGTTTTAGAACAAATTTTATTTAATGCAGAAATCTTATCTTTAATTTTGTAGTTTGGAAGTGTTAAATTTTTCTGGAGTGTCGCCAGAAGTGAAATTAGCGCTACTTTTTTTACTATCATTTCCTACATATGAGTAGAAAATTTAAAGAAAAAAATTGAACCGATTTTGAGGAAAAATTATTTTAGGTTAATAATTCTGTATTTCACGCAACATTACGGGAAAACTACTCCTATTTTTGAAAAATTGTACATGACCTTATTTCAAGGTCTATGAAGAACAGATTTCAATCAGTAAACATCTCTATCTTTAATATTGTAGTTGAAGGAAACGCCAGAAAAATTTTGAATTTTGCAATGTTCAGGAAATCAGGCGTTTTAACGAAAAAGAGACCTTCACCATTCTCTTAAGTCTTCATATTCAGATCCGTGAAGAATAAAAAAACTTCTAAAGTCCGCAATTTGTTCAGATCGATCGGGAAACACGAGTTTTGGAGAAAATTGTCTGAACTCTTGGCTGAAGACGTTTTGCCGTCAAACGATATTTCGGTACCAATGAGCAACGAAACATGGATTCTGACTATACCACGTGTCAGATTTTTTTTTCTTTATTTAGGAACAGGATTTATTTACTTCTTTGTTACCATGGGTGTGTAATAAGTTTTCGTGCCGAGAAATCTCCCTTCTCCGGCACACGTTTACAATACTTTCTCTTCTTTGGAAGTAAGCGCGAGGAAGCAAAAATCTTGGACCTGCGCCGCGTGTCGGAATCCCAAGCCGCATCGTATCGGGGGGGGGCGGAGGGGGGCGGGGGGGCGGACAGCTGTCGCGCGCCGATACCGCGATAAAGAGACCGTCGCCTGCGATAAGCAGCGCACCGGCAGCGGGCACAGTGGGCCGAAACAGAAGCAAACTAACGGAATGTAATTAATTAGTTGCACCGCGCGAACACTCCGCACTTTAAACATCATTGTTTTAAACGCTGCTGCCCAAAAATACTACTGATGTAGGTTGACGAACGTAAACGCGTTCAACTCTCTGAAAATTAAAAAAATGTGTAAATAATGCGAGAAAGTATGTGCGGTTGTAACATTACTAGTTTTGAGTGAAATAATGAGTCCCAGACCCTACACGGAGCCCAGATTTTTTACAATCACATAAAATAGCTCTCTAAACACTACTCGTAGCCTCAAGGGTTATACATTTTCACCCGTGTGTTAAAACGTATGTTTTACTTCTTGCCCCTCAACTTACTATGACGAAAAATGGGATGAGTTCACGAATGTTTGCACTATGGGACTTTTTTTGTCTTTTTTATCCGTGGAAATGTTTGCTGGGAAGACATCGCAAAACGTATTGATCTTTCGGTGTAATTTGGGAGCACTGTGCGCCGTGATTCACGCGGAGTCGCTGGATGGCGGGTGCCACGTGCGTGTCCCACTCGTATTATTAGAGCTTGATGCTCGGAGAACACGTGAACGACGGCGAGGGCGATGTTACGCGTCAGCATCTTTAACGGACGAGTGCGTCGGCTCCCACGGCCGCAGTCGGTCTCTACTTGGCTGTCCGAGAGACGCCGCGTCCTCAGACGGCCTTGCCAAAGTGTCCGCCGCCCTTCGGCGACCTTCCTCAGGGCGAAATTTTGAAATTTCTCTCCAACAGTCAAATATACTTCGATTTAAACCCAGATGCTCTTCAAGGTCACGAGCTGGGAGGAAAAGGGAACACTGTTATCCAATCGGAAGCTTCGTTAGATTTTAAATGTTTGGTATTGGAGCTCCCGATTGGATAACAATGTCCCCCTCTCCTTCAGCTAGTGATCTGGAAGTGCAGCTATGTTTGAATTAGAGTATAGTTACTCTAATGGAACTTTGTGAGTGAGGCCTAAGCACATGGACAACGGGAGCTACGAGTTCCCTCACGAAACTGATAATTTCCCGTTGAATGTATGACCAGTTTGTGGTTGCGTCTTGCCTTTGTCATAAATAATACTAAATTCGAAACTGTAAATGAATTACATCAATATGTTTTAGATCTCTTATTTATGAAGTGGACTTGGAATGTCGTTACCTAGTTTCGCAAAATAATTTTGTAAAGGTCTTAGTTTTACTGTTGAATGCTCTATTATCATAAAACACTAACACTTGCCCAGTTATTTTTGAAAAAAAATTCTGCCAATCACTTTATAACGATTACCACAAGAAAAATGTTTTTGGAGAATGTAACCATTCGAAAAGAATGAACGTAAATAATTACTCGTAGAAATACAAGTCGAATGCTATTCAAGAAGGACAATATCCTTTTCCTCAAAATTCTGATGGAATAAGTGTATTTGGGGCGTGTTTTCGTAAAATGCGCTTTCACAATCCACTACTGTCTAGTTCCGAAGAACATTAGTACAAACGTTCATACTGAACATCAGCCATTAGTGTACATAGTTGTACGGGCAATGTAACTTCATCCCAAGAAAAATCTCAAATTCTGAACGTTAGCCGATACACTGCACGAATCACAGCGTTCTCTCAACTCTCCTAAATCTCAAGAAGGATATACACACATTTTCAGGAGCCTTTGTTCTAAATTTAAGTGGCTTTCATTTGAATAAACAGATAAGTGAGTGGGATAGAAATATGGTTATCGTGTTTCAAGGAACTGTCGTATAGAATCTATGTAATCTAGAAAAATCCCTCTTCAGATAATGTTATTTTTTTAAATTTTCGCTTTGTCTTTCCTTGTTGGAGAAATTTACAAATGTTATTGTTCTTATTCTCCTTATCTGAATATTTTTTCACTTTCGGAGGGGAATATTATTTGTTACTGAATTGTTTTAGATGCTTGTTTTGAATTGCATGGAGAACAATTCTATTCGTCTAAGCATTCGGGCAACATTTACATATTTTTCTGGACATCTCCTTGCGATTGCACAGTTCCGCTTCATTATTCTATTACTGCCTTAACAGTGTGATTCATCTTCCATATCTTTATCTTTTTCACATAGTTTATTGTAGCTACAGCGATAACTGCATAAGATAAAAAGTGTCTCCAAGAGAATAATATGTCGTATTGATCGATCCTGTTTTTGGACGCGTTTCCGAAAGTGAAAATGTGTTAAACAAAACTTACGATGTTGAATTTAGCAAATATAGACCTTGTTTGGACTAATACAATTTATATTAGAATTTTGAGGATGTATTAATTGACTAGCTTTAACAGGAAAGTTAAAAATTGCGTTATTTAAGTCAACAAATTAAGAAACTCTTAAAAAATATGAGACTAAGTACATGCATCTTGAACTGTGCCTAACAGAATTTTAAGTATAAAGATAGTTCTCTATAAACTACAAATAAAACTAAAGAAAACTCCTTTCTGGAGTACCATTTGCATGAGATTTTTCGTAATCTGTTGACCCAAGCTATTGGGAACTAAATCAACTTCTACCCTTCTCAGTAAGTCTAAATGCTCTTCTCAGCAAATAAATCACGGTCCTTCTCAACAAGTCTAAATGCTTTTACTTTTTTACGTTAAGTAAATGAATACCAGCAGTAAAATAATTACTAGAGATAGTACTTATGAAAGTAGTGGTAAAAGTAACATTTTATCTTTCAAGTAGAAAAGGTTGTGGAACGAGGCCTATCAGCTCGTAAAATGACTTTTACCACGTGTGTCAAACACTACTAATGTATTTACTGAGGACCGAGACTCGTAAAAGAAGTCATTACTGGATTCAATTGAGTGTTGTTTTATATTATATTTCTTGTTCAACTGATGGTTACATGATTCAGTATTAATACTCTTTCACATGTTTTTGGACTGGCTTAGAGCAAACTTAATCTGAAACTAAATCTAATCTATCTACTACCCAGGTGTAGGATGCTCATTGAGCACCTACGCTCAGTTTACATCGGAAAAAAAATTGCAGGAAGGCATGTACCGAATGTCTATTAAGGATTCGGGTCGGGAAATCGTTGTGAGTGGCTAGGTTGTAATGGGCCATTTGATTTATGGAGGCTATATTTGAATAGCAGTTGTTGGAGAGACGAGCAATGTGGTGCTTGAGGGATGGTAGATGTAGTTCTGTAGTTGACTGGAAATGAACCATGAGTGCATAATGTGTGTGGCAGGGCGCTGAAGCGCGTGGTGTCTGAGCCGCCGCCGCCGCCCCCGCCGCCGCCGGCCGTGGAGGCGGACTCGGGCGCGGCGCCCGCGCAGTCGCCGTCGCCGCAGCCGCCGCCGCCGTCGTCGCCGTCGCCGCTGGCGCCGCTGGCGCTGCCGGGGCTGGCGCCGCCGCCCGCGCAGCCGCCCTCGCCCTCCGTCACGCCCGAGCCCGTGCTCCGGCCCTCCGAGGTGCTCCGCGCGCAGGCCGGCGCCCACGGTGAGTCACCGCACGGCAAGCCCGGTGGCGCTTCCGATGGCATAGTGCGAAGGCTGCCCTTTAGAACAACTGCCTTCTGCTTCTGAAGTGAAGGCTGTGTGAAGGTTTGAGAAATGCCTGTGAAGGCTACCATTTAGAACAACTGCCTTCTGCTTCTGAAGTGAAGGCTGTGTGAAGGCTTGAGAAATGCCTGTGAAGGATGCTATTTAGAACTGCCTTCTGCTTCTGAAGTGAAGGCTGTGTGAAGGCTTGAGAAATGCCTGTGAAGGATGCCATTTAGAACTGACTTCTACTTTTAAAGTGAAGGCTTGTGAAGTGCTCGTGAAGGCAGCTATTTACAGCTGCCTTCTTCACCCATTTATTTCCCGAGTGAAGTCCTTCACCTTCACCCATGTAAAGTTCATTTACACCAGTCTTTAGCCAGCAGACGCGTCACTCAAATTATGACATAGACACGTCTTTCACGCCTTAACTTTGGTACTTATTAGTGACGTGATATCGACAACAAAACATCTATGTTGCCAAACATCCATGTTCAAAATTAAAACATCGATGTACATCTACCAAAAACTATCATTTTTTCTTCAGTTCAATTTTATTTGTAATTTGTTTACAGGATTATCCTGTTACAAATTGCTGTATATTCTTGCATCTCAATCATAAACAAATTTCGTTATAAATCACCGATAGAACAGTTAGTTTAGTCATCAATAGGTTGCTGTTAATATTAATTGCACAGCCACACAAAATATAAAAAGTTGTCAGACCGAAAGACTTTACCTATGTTTCTCTATGTCCGTCAACGCGCTAAATCCGAATCTGATACCAGAATTGCACCACCATCCACCAGATTTTTTTAAATCGCGAAAAAGCACCGTGAAAGTGTAAATTACTGATTTCACTGTGTTTTTTCGCGATTTAAAAAAATGGAAGATGGTGGCGCAATTCTGAATTCGGATTCATAGTCAGTGATTCGATATACGTATAGGAACATGTTCCAAGATTTCCGGTCTGACAATTTTTCTATTTTGTGTACCTGTTATTTTGTGTAATTTCAATAATAATCTAAATATATCTAAATAAAAAAATCAGATATTTAAGATATTATCAAAGGAGGTAAATAATATTATACTTCCTTTATATTTGGAGTAGTTAATCTGCAAGGCACTTTTTAATATTAATTCTAGATGCAATATGTAATTTGAATTACATTAACATACATGATAAAATTCTTCTGGTTATGCTTTGTTTTATTAGATTTTGGCAAACAGTCGAATAGAAAGTTCTACGTGTTTTTCTAGAAAATCAATACTGCAAATTAGTAAAAATGGGTTAGTGGGCCATTCTCAGGGGAATGTGCTACGCAAGAGGTGCCCCTCAATGTATTAGGCGTTTTTCACATTAAATTGAGATGTCCATGGCTGAGAACCACACTGTTCGTAGTCACTTTACTATTTTTTTCAAGAGAGTCATTTAAAGTTTCTTATGTAGGGGGTAAGTAGGAAATGGGTTAGTACGGAATGAGTTTGTTACATGTTAATTGAGTGGAGTATATACAATTTAAATGCACACATTTAGACAGGGAGGTAGAACACCATGAAACAAAAATTTTATTTTGTTACAGAAGTGGACTTAAAACGGGTTGGTTCTCAGCCATCGACGTGTTGGTCAGAGTGGAGGGAGAAAAAAATAGAATGAGAAGTGCTGTTCTAGATTTCATGGTTTGGGGAAGAGGCCCTTTGGGAAGTGTGGTTGGTTGTGCAGTGGGAGGTGACCGTTTTGCCTTAGGAGGAGAGTAGTATAGCTTGATCATAAAGGTAGGAGAAGGAGACATTTTCAAATGCGTTGATATATATTCGGAAATGATGGGATATGAAGCTTCTACTGGACTTAAGAGTTTGATATGAACCATAGAGCCTTTAGTGAAAATCTTAAATATTTATTTCGTTCCGTGTGAAGCTTCTGTAAATTGCTTGAGGCTACACTGCACAAATATTTGGTGTATAACCCAAATAGAGGGTAATATTTTGAGGCTCAAATCTCCCTATCGTTTTCAAAGCTTTTCCACCACACATTTCCATCCTTTTTATGTACTTTAAGATTTTGCAACAATTTTATCGTAATGCTGCATTGTTTTCTATCCGCTGTGCATGTGATGCTTGCAAAGGGGTAACCCTCGCGATAAAGAGGCGAATGGGTGCAAAGTGTCGGGAGCCTCCGTAGGCGTGCAGGGCTGATAACCTACCTACCTCGCGCTGTCAGATAAGCTTCGCATCATTCTGGCGTTCGGAGAAATGCACACACGTCAGCTATGGTGCAACGCTTCCTGTTTTCCTTCTGGCTTGTTTCTCTTTTATCAACGAACTTGAATATCTTCATTCTCTTTTCTAAAATATCATCGGTTTGTTTGTTTCGTGAATAATTGTTGGGATTTTGGCCACTGTTTTCTTTTTTAATACTTATCGTTAATAAAGAAACGAGAGCCGGCCGGTGGCCGAGATCGCTAAGGCAGTAGTGTCGTAGTGATCTCGGACCGAAGGGTCGCGGGTTCGAGTCCCGCCTCGGGCATGGTTGTATTTGTGTTCGTCCTTTCACCCCTTATCATCAATCACCATATCGTTTCATCCACATAGTTACCATACCGTTAACAGCAATAGTGGTCGCTAATGACCTAAGATGTTGATGCGACCTTAAATAACCAAAAAAAAAAAAATAAACGAGAGCTTATGTGTCTTTTAAAGTTCCGAAAAAAAATTCTTAACTTCAACTGCGCTGTAGAGCAGGGGAATCCAACTAGCAAGGCCTTAAGGGCCACATCTAAAACCTTTAATATGGTTGCAGGCCCAATTTTCATTACTCAGGCGATCCACACCTCACTTTCCCATATTTTTGACCCCAGCAGTTTGCCCGACTGCTCTGAAACGGGGGGTGGGGGGTGGAACCATGCGTGATATGCGGCGCTGACAGGTCATAACGCAGACAAAATACATTGGGTTGATTTTGAATGTCTGAATTTACTAGAAAAAATCCTTAAATCTAAACTTAACCTATTTTTAGATTAAGGGATAGCCGTGCTGCTAGACACTCAATGTTCTCGTCCGATATGGACTTTCACTTTTTACTGATGACCTTTGGGGGCCACAATTAATGGCACCACGGGCCGCCAGTTGGTCAGCCCTGGTGTAGAGCACGTGTTTGGGGAAAACCCCTTCTTCGGCCTCCCGGATCTTCTTTCTATTCGCTTGCAGTTTGCCCGATGTCTTCTTCTGACAGCGTGATACATGGTCGTTCCATTTCGTTCGTACCTTGTTAGCTTATTAATGCCCCCTCCTGAGATAAATGTTTCATTTGAAACATTCCTTTCCCTCCTCCCGCCCATTCATAGATAAATAAATATAATTTACTTGCTAATAAAACATTTTTAATTAATGTTAACATTAATTTATCGTTTGAAGTTAATAATATTATACAGTTAGCACAAAAATATGGTATGAACGAACATTTTTCATTACCTCCATCCCGCCTCTCGTTTGCAGGAACGAAAAGGAAATTATGAAAAGGAATTTGTTTGAATTTTCCCTTGGTTGCGTGTGGTTGCGTGCATGGCACTGCCATATTGTACTAGTGAGGCGATGAATTTTATAAATATTCATTATTATTATTTTGGTGTATATCATCAAAAGGTATAAACTACTATGTTTTTTACAAGTTACGTAATAAAAATAATATTTCATGTAAAGTAAATACAATAATTTGAGAAACTTCTATTTGCCTTTTCTGGTGAGATACAACAAGGGCGCATACGCGAAAACACGACAACACATAATACACAACATACCCATAATTTATAGACAATATTAGTTCTTTTAATATTGTTAGAATTCAACTCTGAGCCGTCATTCACGCATTAGGTTATTTTTCCTGCATCAGTTACACAACAAGCGACAATCATCTGTACCTTCTTTTCATAGAATTATTTTGATCTGAAAATCCACGTTTTCGACCAGCTCCGAACCGTGTCAGAAACATTATCGATGCCACCGTTTTTATTTCTCTATTTACTTTCTTAGCTTTTATTTTCATTTACTATTTTTTTCTGTTTGTGTCTTGTAACTACGAAAGAATAAAAAGGCAAACGATAGGGAGCAATTGACTAAGACTTGTGGGATAACTTCTGAAAAGTAGAACGCCTCTTGCTGACGGTCAAATTTTACTTATTTTTATTTTACTCGGAAGATTAACCCGCTTCCTATTGATTAACAATATATTGTTAAGGCACGCTTGCAGGTGTCGCTTGTCGCTTGCAGGTGGTATCGTTATTTTAAGGCATCTTGTAAGTACAATGTGAGACGGTGAATTATCAAACGACGCAGTTAGGCTGGGTTTTGACTACCAATCGAATATTACCGATAGAAATTTTGGTCAATGTTTTATCAACTTTGAAAAAGATCGAGAACACTTTATATTTTCTTTCAATGCAACTTTATCTTAGCAGGCAGATGTTGATAGTTACTCCTGGGCCTCTTGTGTTCTCGTAAGTTATTACGAGACTTAACTCAATTTTGTGACTTTAGTTGATGGATTCAACTGTTTTAACAAGTGTCATTCCAATTAGAGATACCGAAAATTATTTCACCTGATGGAACTGGATTGACAATGACATTATTTTTTAAAATATGTATTTTACTAAAACGAGGGGAATAAAATACTATTAAATAAAACGTACAATACATGATAAAAAATACTTTTATCTAGAAAGATGCCTCACTCGCCCGCGACGGAATACTTCCCCTCGTAGATAAAGTACGGCTTTATCGTGTTGTCTAATAAATTCCCTTCGTTTAATTGTTGTCTCGCCTTGAGGCGCAGGTGGGTTGAGTGCCCGGGGAAAGCGGCAGCCCCGCCTCCGATCCCCCCACCCCCACCCCCACCGCCCCTTCCTCGGCGAACGCGTGGATCGCTCGCCCCCGCCCCAACCCCACCCTCGCCAACGCCGTCTCTTGCGCCCACGCCATCGCCGCTACATCCACCACCACCACCACCGCAATTGACGCTGTCGCCACTATCACCTCCACCTCCACCGCCGTCACCACTACCACCACAACCTTACCACCACTACCACCACAACCACACCACCACCACCACTACCACCACAACCACAACCACCTCCTCCATCACCGACACCAGCACCAGCACCACCACCACCACCACCACCACCACCACCACCACCACCACCGACGTCGTCTCCACAGCCATCATCTCCGCCGCCACCGCCTCCGCTGCTTCGGCCGAATTCCGCGCGAGGCCGCGTGAGCGCTGCATTTCTCGACGCCCCCCCACCCCACCCCCTCTCCCCCGCGAGAGAGCGGCGCCGTTTCCGCCTCCTCAGCTCTCTACCCCTCCCATTGATGCAAGCGTATGGCACCTTACACCAGCACTTACACCGCACTCGCGTCAACATACATGTGACGCCTCGCCCTCCCTCCTCTTCCTCACTCGGCCTCCAGAGCATCCCTCCAAGGTCTTCTGCCCTTCACGATGTTTGCTCTTGCAGTTTCCACGGTCCTTTCTGCAGATATGCGAGATGCAAGTTCCTTCCGTTTCCTTCGGTGAAGTTAGGTTTGAGCTCACTAGTTCCTTCATTCTTCAATAACTCATACTCTCCTCCTGCCGTATTATCGTCTCCCCATATCATCTTTACACCATACAGCACTACGCAAGTCATTGTCAGACCATACTATCATATCGTCACATCCCACACCACATCGTTTGATCACACAGTCAGATCACCACACCATACTATACACACTATTCCATCACATTTCCCTACCACGTACTTCGGTGCATTTTAACGAAAGAGAAATCATTAAAGTACTTAAACGTTCCCTTCGCATAATATTTTAAAATCACTTCGCAAGAAACTTGCACATGACTTTACACTCACATGCACTACATTACCGCACATGACTGGAAACTAGTCAGGAACGTAGGTCTTGGGGCGTTGCCCCCTGGTGGGAGATACCTGGTTGAGGAAAACCCCGCTAATCGTCGTGTTTGTCACCGTTTACCATCCAGCGAGGGAGATCGTCGCCACCTCGTGCGATAAAACTATTCACACTTACGGGCGTAACGGCCTTAGAAGTTGCTGCGCCCAGATTCACCAATCATGGACGGTGTAAATCGGTTGTCGAAGCGCCATCAGATGCTTTTGGCGTCGGGCTTTCTTCCCGCGCCAGTTGGCGCTAGTTTTAGATTAGATTTTATTGTTAATTCTACAATTAAGTGTAGTAACTTGGTAGCAGAATATCTTAACCTTACATGCAATAAACTAAGAAAAAGTTCACTAACACAAAGTTCACTAAGAAAAAGTTACGAGTGGTGCTTCGACTCGCAAGGGCATTCGCCTACGCATAGAAACTCTCGCCGCGTGGGCGGGGCGGGGCGCCGGGCGCGCAAATTGACGGGTTCCCTGCGGTCGCAGAGCTCGACGCGCCTTGAAGAAAGTCGCCCCCGGCCGCGCTCACGCTTGGTCGCCGGGGCAACGCTAATCGCACACCGCCCTTCGACTGTCTCGCCCCGCCGCCCGTCGCGTGTAATCCTCCTGCTGAGAGTTGCTTTGCGGACAGTTCCGCAACATTACACAGCGAAATGACTCGTCGTTCCATCTATTACCATTTCTTTTGTAAAAGTGGTACTATACTGTAAATTTCGTTTACCAATAGCCGAAACATACTTATTATTAGGGGACGGATTTTGATGACCTTAACCATCGCCAAAAATCATCAATAAAATGCTCCTAAAATGCTCTAAAACCAAAGAAAAATGATGTAAAAAATATTATCAAAACCAGTTCATATGTAAAACTCAAGCTGTTGGATACGTTACTGATGTAATCGAGACTTCTTCCATTCGTTCGAGTGAACGCAGCTTGCAAACTTTTGGTTTGGACTGTTCTTTACCAGGAAATCTCCGTCTTTAGTTATCCCGAAATCGGCCGAACCAGCAATGGCGCTGATATACGCCACAAGAATTACATATTCACAACGGCTGTCAAAACAGTTTCTGAACGAACAAATCGAATAGGCTACTGAGTAATTCTGTGAAGAACATTCGTTGCGTCTCAAAAATATTATTTGAAGGATGTACCATTAATAATAACATTAAAATCGATGAAATCAGCAAAACATACTTTACAAATGACGAAAAATGGTAGAAAATAACTTATTAGTCAAAATTGACAAAAAATGCAAAATAATGACCTATAAAAATGGGTCATTTTCTTTTGTGATAGCATAAAATGAATTTATGTACTAAAAGGAAAAGAAAAAATTATATTTCATTAAAATCCGCCAGGGGATATCATGTTCATATTAGGACCTATATTTTCACTACAATCGCAGTTAATTTCACAAGAACACGAAATATAAAATCTAAGATAAAATATTTCATTGAATTTTTCAAATTCAAGTGATTACACTTCAAAGATCTACAGACGGGATTTTGCTAAAGGCCAGAAACCATTATGAAGTTTTCAAAATTTTCTATCGAATTGCTTGAAGAAATAATACCAAAACCTTATATAGTCGAATGAAAACGACAAAAATATTATTAGTTGGTGAATGCTGCAATGCTATATTGAATGTAGTCAACAGACGCTCAAGTCTAAGTTCCAAGCTATTATTTCTCATAATTAATTTCTAATTGATTTAGCTCATGATATTTTTGAAAGAAATCGACCTCATGGAAAAAGAATTAACCTCAGAGATGACTTGTGCTGACGTTCAGCCAGTTCTTGCGGGAAAATCTAGAGAAATTTAACAGCAGTTTTAAAACGAGGAAGTAAAAATTAAGTTGGCTATTTCGAAAAACCCAAATTTTCAAACTTTGCGATTTTTTTTAAATGTCTTCATTTTGTTCAGAATTTGTTTTCAGCTTTGTTCCGTGTACAATCCGACACATATAAATTAAGCAGATGTATTTTTCTGTTTTCTTCCAACACGCCACCTGAGATGTAAGGGACCTCCCACAATGTGCTTGCTGAACATGTGATGGACATGTGTCGTTTCTAAAAAAACAAGTCAATTCTACAAATCAACCGTTGTACCAAATGACGGCCTAAGTTAGAATATTTGCAATTCATGTTTCTCGTGAAAAATCGTACATGAAGTCTTGTTCACCCTTCGAACATGTCTAGATGTTGTGCGTACGTACAGTATACAACTCAGAAAAGACTTTCAGTGGATAATGGTCTGTGAACCAGTCCACTTGTAAAATTCATGAGAGGTAGTAAGTTAAATGTAGCGTTTCTGCTTGGCCTGTAAATTTCATAAATCCTAGCACATATAGTTATTCGCCTCAATGCTTCAAATCAAATGAAAAATACTGGAAAAATATTTAGTTTTGTAAAACATTGGTTTGCAAATAATTTGAGAGATTTTTAAGAGGACAAAAAATAGGAAATAGAGATTTGTGACCTGAAGTTAGTATTAATAAAATCTGTCCACAAATGTTTGAAAAGACTTTCTCCGTTACTTGAATACCATGAAAATATATGATTTTCATGGTACTTTCAGATAACGGCCGTTAGAACAAAGAGACCTAACAACTATCGTAAAATTCAATAATTACTCTCTCAATTCGTCTCACTCATAAACATGAATAAAAATCCTTTCACGTATCTGAAATTAGCATACACGAGATGTTGACGGTTTTAGGAACCGTAATTTTGTACATTATTATCTAAAGTGTATATGCAATCATTGGATGTCGAAACCGTAAACGATGCTATTTAATTTCGGGGGGAAAGCTGAAAAAAACGTTTAGTTCAGAAAAGAATGTTCCTTTGACAGTTAAAAATATATCAACAGCATGTAGATTTATTTTTTTAATTGGCAAGTAAATAATTTGTACTTCCCGGGCAACTCCCAACGTTTCTAATACACTGAACACTTTTCCCAATTTCTCTCTCCCGAATCCAATCGTAAATAAATTCAGACACCATTAGCATGTGCAAGGCGAACACATTCCCCAGAAAAGAGGACAACGAGAGCGGAATAATCTCAGCCTGCACATCTGCACACTCCAGCGAGGAAGCTTCAGCGACCCGAATGTTGTGTTAAAAATGGCTCATTAGCCACTCGGCTTCCATGTTCCTTTGGGATTTATTTTTTACTCTTGACCTTGTAAAGCGGCGCCGCCCAGTCGACTTTCCCCAGCCCTGCGGAGGCCAGTTTGTTTTCGTTCTCGGGCGCTCGCGCCGGCCGCCTGCAACCTGTTTGGGGCTCGTCCGAGGCAGATGGAGGAAGGTGCAACGAAGAGCCTCAATTGGCGGGGGGAGGGGGATGGGGACGGGGAAATCGCCCGCCAGATCAGCCTCGTTCCGCCGTCCAACGGAAGCCGCGGAGTGAATGGGAGGATTTATGAAGTGATTGTTTAGATAGTCCGGGCGCGTCGACGGCTAACGTCGTTAGTCCCGTAAGTGTAGTGTATTTTTTATCGCGTGAGGTCTGTCTCCGCTGGATGCAAGGACCGGCGTTGACCTACCTGTCGGGTAGATACCAGGTATCTCCCACTAGCGGAGCACCGCCTCAGCCGGGACAAGCTCTAAGCTCCCGGCCGGTCTCCCGGAATATGTGGTAGTGTAGTGCATGTTAATGTAAGTGTGTGTGTAAAGGGTGAGGATAGGACAAGGAAGAGGAAGGAAAGATCGCCGTGGCCAGTTTGTTAGGGTACTGCTCCGGCATTCGCCTGGTGTTGATCGGAGAAACCACGGAAAACTACCGATCAGAGCAGCCGGCCGCTAGAATTCTTCTCCTGACAGCGACTGAACTCGACTTCGCTATGTAGCTAGTGTCGAAGATCCTGCCACCTAGTTGATGCCCTGAGCCACCTCGGCCGGTGGGAGGGGAGGGTGGTTGGGAGGTTTATGGGAGTGGTCGCAGTGTGGGAGGCGCGATTCGGTAAGCGAGGCAAGCGAGGCAAAAGAGGATGGTTTGGAAGATGTGGATGTTGCCGAAGGGAACACGGTGACTTACTCGAATATCGCGACCGTGGAGGAGCGACAACGGTCAGCTGATGTCTACTGGAACATTCTGGAAGGAGGAATGTCAGGAAAGTTTCATAGTTATTTGATTTGACTAGGGGGCAGATTTTAATGAAATGCCAGTTTTTTTCTTTTCACTTTAGAACAATGCTGTTTAGTATAGAAATTCATTTTATGTTATGATAAAAGGAAATGACCCATTTTTATACGTATTTTTTTCATTTTTCGTCCATTTCGTCTAATAAGTCATTTTTTTTCTTTTTCGGTCATTTTTAATGAATTTTTCGCTGATTTTAAGTATTTTAATGTCATTTTAATAATACTTGCCTCAAATAATATTTACGAGATGCAATAATGCTTTCCACAGAAGTCCTGAGTAGCCTACTTGATTTCTTCGCTCAGAATGTCAGCATTTGTGACTAACCTACTTGTATGTAATCTAAGGTTCCTGTGACGCCTATGACCACCATTGTCGGTTGCGTCTATTGCGGGATAGATTAAGAAAGGCATTTGCTGGTAAAGAAGAATCCAAACCAAAAATGTACCAGCTGAGTGTACTTGAACGAACACAAGAAGTCTCGATAACATCAGAAACGTATCCATTTTGAGTTGTTCATCTGAAGTGGTTGTGATCACATTTTTTCAGCTTTTAGGGCATTTTATAAACATTTTAAGAGCATTTTATTGATCATTTTGGCGATGTTTTATGTTATCAAAATCCGCCCCCTAGATATTACAACCTTCAAGAAAGTACTATTTACGCGGCGTTTTTTAAATTAGAATGTTAACCTTCGTAGTAATGATCCAAAATGGTGTCATTCCATTGAATTTGAAATCCTTTACTGAAATCCATCAATATTTGAAGGACCGCCGTCGACTAAATAGCTTCGCCGGGTTGAGGCGTGGTGGGTGTCGCTGCCTCGAATGTCGCTGAATGGCGTGCGAGGTTGCGCATCGGGCACGATAGTCGGCGATAGCCCCTCCGCCTCCGCCTCCGCCTCCGCCTCCGCGCGCCCCGCTCTAGCGAGCACCCCCCCCCCCCGATGCGCTTTCTCCTTCTCCCGTTGAGGAGCATCACTCGGCGCATCACCGCCATGTTTTCCACTTGAGGTTTCGGACTGAAACTTGGGACACTGTGCCTTCGATAGGGGCGGTTTCTTGACTACGCTAAACCGGGAGCGGTGGCTTAGCACATCAACTCATGTCTCTGCAGTGCCTCTGACCGGGAGGTCCTAGGTTCGAGTCCTGACGGCGGAAGGATTTTCAACACAAGCTGTCCAGCTAGGTCGAATTCAGTCGCTGTCTGGGGGAGAATTCTAGCGGCCGGCTGCTCTGATCGGTAGTTTTCCGTGGTTTCTCCCATCAACACCAGGCGAATGCCGGAGCAGTACACTAACAAACGGGCCACGGACCGCACGCGATCTTTCCTACCTCTTCCTTGTCCTATCCTCTTCCCTAAAGCACACACTTACACGATCTTAATTTAGATTCTCAAAAGCCACCCTCAAAAACATTTTCTTTCCTTTTTAACACCGATAGAACAAGGAGCGCTTAAAAGTGTGTCGCAGGTCTCATCTTCGTAGACCTCTCTGAGTATTCGAAAATGTCAAATTTATAAATAATGCGAGAAAGTGTGTGCTGTTATACCACCACTACTTTGTATTTACCAAGATCCGTACGTGAATGCTTTCGGGTACGGCATGGCATGAATCTCCTCTCCTCATGACAAATCTTAACCGTCTTTGAAAAAGCACTATCAGATCTTATTCCTGAGTTG
The DNA here is from genome assembly GCA_011170035.1 of Teleogryllus occipitalis. Lineage (NCBI taxonomy): Eukaryota > Metazoa > Arthropoda > Insecta > Orthoptera > Gryllidae > Teleogryllus > Teleogryllus occipitalis. The sequence goes on from BLKR01001942.1 coordinate 63,806, forward strand.
TGTGTGAATTTACTTGTGAAAAGAATCTTACACACTGAATTTGCCACTGAAAGTTTCACATCATATTATTGAGATGATTCCAATACTTACCTTTCTTTTACTATAGTAGCATAGAGAGGAAAGGTTAGAAAACGCTTGAATGTAGGCTTATGCATAAATAATGTAGAACAAACTTTAAATTCGCCTTCGTGATATTTTTATTTTGTACGAAACTTTTCGCGCTTTCGGCAAAACGTGGAATGGTCGACTACTAAAGCAATTGCAAACTTTTAAATTGGGAACAGCGTCCTGTATTTGAGAGTCGTGGCCGCTGGGCAAAGTGGATCAATCGCGGTCCGATCCTCTGAAAGGAGCGCCCCTCCCCTTGTGGGAAACCCAATAGCCCAGCGCCTGAGGTTGCTTTCTGTGGTTGCGCGGTCGCTTCGCGCATTTCTACAGCACGGATCAACCGATGTTACTGCAGCGCCTCTGACTGGGAGGTCCTAGGTTCCCACTCCCCACGGCGGCAGGGTTTTAGACACTGGCTTTTCACCTAGATCGAATTCAGTCGCTGTCTGGAGGAGAATTCTAGCGGGCGGCTGCTCTGATCGGTCGTTTTCCGTGGTTTCTCCCATCAACGCCAGACCTATGCCGGAGCAGTACCCTAACAAACGGGCGACAGACCGCGCGCGATCTGTCCTTCCTCTTCCATGTCCTATCTTCTCCCCTTACACACACACACACTAACATGCACTACACTACCACATATTCCGGGAGACCGGTCGGGAGCTTAGAGCTTGTCCCGGCTGGGGCGGTGCCCCGCTGGTGGGAGAGTCCTGGTTTGGGGGAAACCCCACTAGCCGACGGTAGGTCAGCGCCGGATCTCGCCATCCAGCGGGGGAAGATCACCACCATCTCCCGAGAAACAACATGCACGACACTAACGGGACTAATGACCAAAGCAGTTGACGCGCCCGGAAAGACGAAAAAATCAATCAATCAATCAATCAATCAATTCAACAGCACGGCATACGCATTACAGTTTTCGTGCACATGCACATACAGTGTCTGTACAGAAACTTCATGGTCACAAACTAGAAGAATAAAAGCCAAAAGTCGCGCATACACGGCCGGTACGTTTTCTGCTTGAATCGCCACAAGCCGCCAGTAGGGGGTCTAACGAGAAACAAATTAATTGCGCCGTCCGAGTACTTTCAGTGGTGGTATTTCTGTTCGTTCTGTGATCTATATTTAGTCATGAGGAGTAAAGAGATATTAACCATGAGAGTAAAGAGAATAAAAATAGGAAGTCAGGAATTAGGGAAAAGGTAGTTTATCACAATACATCACTTCACTCAATCGTACCTTGACACACCTAATGTAACATCGTGGGTAGGGATCTACGCCACAAAGAAACAGACACGAGCGGGTATTTACAATTAATTTACAATAAATTATTTACAGGAACTAAAACCTCACTCTAAAGCGTTTGTCGGAGCTACCTGCTGCAGCCCCCCCCCCCCCACCTCTCCCCACACGCGCCTTGCGGCTGCGCCTGCGAGTAGCCAACTCGGCCGATTCGCAACTGGGCACCTCATGTGCCTGGGCAGACCATCTGCCCTGAAGTATAAGGCATACTTCACCGTGTCCGAACCTCGAACACCTACTCGTGCCTTCAGCACTTCCGCGCCAGACTTGGCCGGACGCGTTTTGCGGTGTTTGCCGCGAGGAAACCAGAATCGTTACCCCCGAAGGGTCTTGCGACGCACCTTAATATCGGCCCGAGTCACATGACCTACGTCATCTGCCCCCCCCCCCCACGCACTCGTCTTGAAGCGAGTGCCACCGACGCCGCATTTTGTGCCCGGCGTCTACGAACCAGCCCCCTACCTTCTGGGATTTCCGTGAGGGGTGGCCTTTGTTCGGGAGCCTATATTTGGCTCCCTCATCCCCATACCTTGCAACTCAGGAGCAGGGAGTCAAGTCTATGACGCTACACTAACCACAAAATCGAAATGGCCGATAACCGTTAGTAAACATTCCGCTGCTGCAGGCGCTTGAGTCAAACTGTAAGCTTTCTGCGTGAAACATTATGAACATGTTCACGCGGAAAAAGTGCATTCTGAACTGCACGTTTTCTGTACGTCCAATCTGCACGAATATGGTGCGATGTATTCCGGGCTTATGGAGTGCCTTCTCCGCGTTGGGGTGTTCGCGTGACGCTCGCGTTCGTGGCGATCAGCGCGACATCTCGTGACATTTTTCAAACGCCTTTGCGGCGACGTCGCCGCCACGTGCTCACGTGCTCGAAAGTGTTCCCCGGACGCGCCATGCAACTCCACGACTTATTAGCTGTTGTCAGGCACATGGCAACGCCATTCCGGATCCCGGGAATACTTACAGGCTGAGGTGGCTCTGGGCATCAACTGATGGCACTGCAGGACCTTTGACGAGAGGTCCTAGATTCCACTCCCAACGGCGGCAGGACTTTCGACACCACGTACATAGCTAAATCGTATTCACTCGCTGTCTGGAGGAGAATTCTAGCGGTCGGCTGTTTCGATCTGTAGTTTCGCGACGTTTCTCCTATCAACACCAAGCAAATGCCGGAGCAGCACCGTAACAAAGGGGCCAATGACAGTGCGCGATCTTTCCTTCGTCTTCATCGTCTTATCCTCTCTCCTTACACACTCACACTAACATGCACTACACTACCACATATTCTGGGAGACCGGCCGGGAGCTTAGAGCTTGTCCCGGCTGGGGCGGTGCCCCGCTGGGGGGAGAGTCCAGGTTAGGGGGAAACCCCGCTAGCCGACGGTAGGTCGGCTCCGCATCTCGCCATCCAGCGGGGGAAAATCCCGCCATCCACAGAGGAAAAACATGCACTGTACTTACCGGAGTAAAGACCTTAGCAGTTGACGCACCCGAAATTCCTAATCAATCAGTCAAACCATTGTTTTGCCTCTGTGGATCTCAACAATTCTACATGTTGGGTGTTTTCCACCACGAATACAAAATATGTTCAGTCAATCCATTGTTCTGGTGTAGACGGTCCAAGTATAGTATGATCGTGCAGTTTCCAGGTCAAGAGATCTTTGTATATTACGATTTTCGGGTTTCTATATTAAAATGAAATGATCAGAGACAATGGACTTCTTGGAGCGTCCAAATGCAAGGGAAGTTGTGTGAAATTAGAAATAGAAAATAGAAATGACAGCCAAGTGTAAGATGCATACTTGAAAGTAGATATTTTGTTCAGGTTCTCCTGCAACTGTGTGAAATGAACAATCGCCTTGAATAAAAAATGACGACATTGAGACACACTTTCATGTATATTGCATTCATAGATATTTGTTGAAGTTTAGGTAGTGTTCATTTACAAATCTAATTTAATAAACGTCTTAATGCACGTTCCGTTGGGTTCATATCAACGAGATTGCATTAATTTCATTTGTATCCATAGCAGTGATATGAGCGTGTTAATGAGGGAGATATGGTAGTGAAATTATAAGAACACGCTCCTTCACTAACGAGTTAAACATCAAATAAGATTGATATTTTGGCTCCTTGTGGGTCAAGGACACGGTTCATACAAGTTTCTCGGACGTGCTACATTCTACCCGAACGTCATATAATCCGTTTGATCGTTTAAGCAATTTGTCAAGCGGAATTGAAAGAACAATTCGGCGTGAAATAAAAAACAGCTCGAAAGTGGATGTGGGTCGGCGGTTGCCAGAAGCCTTGTCCCAGGAGACCGGTCTGCGCAGCTGACGGACAAGTTTCTACGTCCCAGCTCATCTCTACTTCCTCGCAGCTAACGAGCTGCCGGCACTTGCGGAAGATGAAGCAAATCGAACGAAGTAGGAAACAGTCTCGTAAACACACTCGTTTATCGAGTGCGACAGCGTTTAGTTGCCAGTCCGGAGCTGAAGCCTCGAACATAGGGAGGGTATGCGTCCGACAGCATCGGATTTTGGCGGAAGGCAGAAATCGCAACAGATTTCGGCAGAAATCTAGCTTCACTATGCGCACGTTTTGTTGAGATCTCCTTTTCTTTGTAGTGGTGGTAGAGCTGAGGGTGAGTTACTTCATTGTTAGCAATACAGAAAAATCAAGTCTCCAGATCGTTTACCGTTGCAAATTGTTTTTCTATAATTCGGGAACGAAAATGTCTAGATTTTCATTTTTTTTATTCTCGCGCTTTTTTAAATTTTATAAATTATTATTATTTTTTAAACTTTTTTCATCTTTTAAGTATTTATAATTAAAATGTTGGGAAGAAATTCTAGAATTCAAGAAAGCATGCGCAAATAATCTTCCCCATACGTCACATACTGATTTTTGACTAAATAAATAAAAAATTAAAAAACAATAAAGGGAAGTGACAGGGTCGGGAAATGGCACTGCCTAGATGAGATTCCCAGAAGCCGTCAGCTTATCTCTATCGTTTCCCTGATTTTCTCCCATGAATTACAGAGAAATGCCTAAGCAGTTCCTTAAATGTTCCTTAGAAAACACACAACACTCCTGTATTTATCGCCACCATCTTTGCCGCCGATGGGGTAATCCCCATTTCAAAATGAACCACCACGACCGTTCTCCTACTACAGTTATTTTTCTTTCACCTAATCATTACATTCCCCCTCATCTCCCACATATTTATCACCCATTCGTAATTATACAAATCTCACAAGTTAAGCTAGAAATAACACGAGATTACACTTATATATTCAAAAAGATGCACTATTCATTAAAATCATATTTTGAAACTATTGGATACTGTTGAATCTAGTAATAATTGAGAATAAAAATGTTACAAAACTGCAATAAAGAAAGCTTAATAAACTAAAATAAAATGAAGTGTTGGCTCCAGAGAGAAATATTAGATATTGTATAAGCACTATTAGGTACATTTTTACGCTCTTGAAAATAAAATTGAAAAACTTGATTAATGAAACATAAATAATATACGTTACTTACTAATTAATATTGTAATGAAAATAAATCTTCAAAAAACTTGTGCAAAATATCGTATATCAAGAAATAAAAAAAATCTATGAAAATTAACGATAGTAGTGTGTAAAAATGAATTTTGACAAAAATTAAGCTAGCTATATATAATCGTTTAGCAGTTCATGAGTAATTGAACCTGAATTTGGTAACAATAGTTTGAACAATTGATGAATGTTCAACAATTGATGAATCCTCACGGAGTGTCTCCGTCCCTCTGTGCTTCTCATGCATGCCTCGTTCTCACTACTGCCACCACGTTCGTTATTCCATGTTCCTTTTCTACCATTTGTTCTGCTAGTTTTCCTCCTTTTCTGATGTGTTATCGTCCTTTCTCCTCTACTTGTCCTCTTTGTCCTCTCATTTCTCTCCCTGACATTGATCGCTGCGCTATTCTCCTCCTCTTCATCCTCCTTATCCCCCTCCGCTTGTGTGTGTGCAGTCTCCTTGAGAGCCGCTCCTCTTGCGCTTGTCTCGCTTCCTCGTGAGGCGCCCCGTGCGGGCTTTCTCCCGTTCCGCTCCCCATCCAGGCCACTCGCGCCGCCGATAACGCAGCTCCCCTCCTTACCCACCCACCGCGCCTCCACGCGAGCCCCCCAGGCCACGCAGGGACAACTTCTTCTTCTTTTTTTCTACTTATTAAGCGTTTGGAAATGACGCGGTTCACTAACATATGACTATTTCATGTGCTTTTGCTGGCTTACATTATAACTTATACTAAACTACATTACTAGTGGTGTAGGAAACTACAAGAACCTCTACGATGAACAATGAATAGAAAAAATGTTGTGGAACGCTTCGAAAGGGAATCTGTAGGGCTCACTCGATAACGCATTTACCCCCACAAAAAGCTCTTCAAAACTTAGGTGACGGAAGGGAAGTCGTAGCACAGGATGCAGGGGCCCGGGGAGGAAACGTGGAAATTTCCGAAATAAGCTCTTTTACTCTAAGACAATTTTAAGCATATTTTGTCTAATAAACTAAATGGATATTCCGGATGGCAGAGCCGCAATACATACTCAAACGTTGCTGGAAAATGTGCTAAAATGTGCATTGCAGAAGCATATAAACACTCCAGAATCATGAACATTGTTTATTATTAACAAAATCAATATATTTGATCAGAAAGAAAAATTAACCCTGAAATTTAAAAAAAACACCCAATTTACACAATTCGACTTCTTTTTTATTTCTGAATAATAATGAAAATAATTTTTCTTTCTGAACTAATGTATTTGTTTATTTTGTTAATAATAAACAATTTACATGAAAAAGTTGTTTTTTAATTGAAGCCAAGCACTGTAATTACAAGTGAATGAATATATTTAAGGTAAATGACAATAATATTATTATTCACATGCAATGCGTAATTCTCTCTAATATTCTTTGCGTCCATAATAGCCTCTATCTCCGCGGATGTCAGAGCATTTGATTTTGGAATAAATCCAAATTTATAATTACCGTGACACGGAGCAGATTTTGTAATTCTTTAGAAGTAGATGAAAGGTCATGTTGTCAGATTTTCAGATTTCTTTTAACACATGCCCGCAGAGTTTAAAATGAAAGTGAAAGAATCGAGTTTATCAGATGCATTGGAAAACTAGAAACTCATTTGAGAACACGTTTCATTTGACCGCTTAGTGTGTGCGCCAAGTTAATTTGGAACATCAGATTCGTCTTTCCTCCAACGTCGTAACTTTCAGCCTTCTCTGTGCCCTGATACCATCTCGCCATAGTTCTGTTCCCAAAGCAAAACTGGAGTATTTTCCTACTCCTTTAAAAATAAACTCGCATTACGTATGAAATATTTATATAGAAAATGAGTTATCTAGAAATTTTCTCAAATATTGAGCCATGTGCTACAATCGAATATATTGAAAATGTATTGTACAAATCATTTTTCATAAATACTGAAATGTTTTACTTATATTTTTATTTATAATATGTGGATATTTTAACTTCCAAATCTAATGAATTGTTGTCCAAAGTACTTTTTGTTTTGGCTGTATTAAATTTTGGTATCACGTGCTTCTACGTCTTATTGGTTTTGAATTGGTGGGAGGTTCAATTATCTGGACTTCAGTACAACTTTTTTAATGTGAAGAATATAAAGTGTTAGTTGCCAAATGCTATTGTAATTCAAGCGTAGCAAACCTTTATTTTTCTCTATTTCTGAGAAACAAAAATGCAGAATATGTTCACGCTATTTGTAAGGAGATCTATTATTTGAAAATATATTAGGTTTCCCAAAAACTAATGTTTGTAAAAATAAAAATAAATAACCCATCATTTCATGACACGTAACTTACAATTGCGCGTGCAATATTTTTCCTCTTATGATCTTTGAGCAGTTGGAATGAAAACTGCGTTCGGATTGGCGGAAAGATAGCAATCTGAGGAGTAATCCTCGTTGAGCTCTGGAGCAAAAGCGTTAAAACGCGGGGGAGCAACTGTGTCAGGAGGCTTTGGAGGAGCATCGGAGCAATTGCAGCTTCCCGTGTGCGCCGCCAGAGCGCGCCAAGGTGCCCCGACGAGGCCTTGCGTTCGGTCGAGCGGGCGCGTGCATAGCTATCTCTCTGCAGTGCTCTGCCATGCAACACTGCAACCCAATTCACCTCGCAGCGGATCGGGCGTGTTTTCTAGCAGGAGGAAAGAAGCCGGTTACGCAAACTGCTCTAAATGAAAGGTGCAACACATTAAATTACATGCGTTGACTTGCTAACGGGATAAGAGAAAAAATCTATTTCTATTAGTTCGTTTTTCCCGAGACCTACGACAGTCCACATTGTAATTACATCGGCCTGCTGGTCTAACCATGTGTGGCCCCTGTCTTTCGAAGTATGACTCTAACAACCACCCAAGGCGCGTTCATCAGGTTCGAAAAGAATGCAATAGATGGCAGTTCCCGATAGATCTTCTTCTCCTATTGTATGGCTCCATTAAAAAGGGTTTCCTCTCCTGGTCGACGGAGTGCTGTGAGATATGGGTGAATACCAAAGGCTGAATTCTTTTTCAGTGTGACTTCGGTTGTCTGCAATCGTTTTTCTGAAGTTTAAAAGCTCGCGCAGTTTAAAACTCGATCAAAATAAATTTCCTCACAGCTTTCAACTCAAAAAAATTTTTTTTCCTCAGGCATTAAACGATTTCTTTCTAATTATATCTAGAAGAAGAAAATACATTAGGATTTTCCTCATCTAAAGAAACTGCCACTAAAATATTCCTGAAGGCGCAATCTAACGAAATGTTATGTCATTTGCAATTTGAGACTGGGTCGATATATTCGATGAAGGTGTAAAGTAGTATGCAAAGCTTTTCAAGTGTTTTATTGAGGGAAAATGCGATGAGAAGGTACGTAATACTACCTTCAATTATTACAAAAATAACTATCATCTAAATTAACGAGTATTATCACTTAAAAATTGTTGAGAAAAAACAGACTCCTGAACACATACAAAAAGAGCTGTGGAAAGGAAAATGAATTGCGGATTTTCTAGAGTGTGGTGCTAGCCAAATGTTACGTAAATCACATTTATTGCAACTAAGAAGTATTATGCTAAACAGAGAGCAATGTTTTTTTATTGTTATTTATATTAGGAGTAAAAGTGACATTTTGTTTTGCGAGTTGGAAAATTTGCGACCCGAGGCGGGTAGGTCGAATGCGTAAATGCTACGAGCAAAATAAAATCATTTTTGCCACCCGTGTCATTAATAAATTTCCTTATTCTATTTTATTTTATTTTAATGATACATTTAAATTGTATGATACATTGAGGTCTGGAGTAGCTGCTACGACGAGAGTGTTTTGTTTTCTTTGTTGCATTCACAGTTTTATCAGAAGATTTGATAATCGTCTCACTTTTAGTTCTAGAGCTAACAATTGGATTTTAGCACTCTGTGCATGCCTAAAAGTAACCCTTTTTACTGTCTAAAAAAGTATTTTGTTTTCTTTGTTGCACTCACAGATACATCTAAAGACTTTTAGCACTAGCGCTAAAAATTGAATTTGCTATGCATACCCTGAAAGAACTGCTTGTACTAGTGGTTGTCTAAAACCAGATTTGGAGGTAAAAGGACCTTCCGTCTCCAGGGTTGGGCAGTATTTAAATACTTGTAGTTGAAATACGTTTTTTAAATAATATTTGAAATACATTTTGTATTTGAAAAATTGTGTTTTTAAATTTTTTGGTCATGTATTTTAGAGACGTATTTAAATACATAAAATAGATGTACTTAAAAAAACAAATACTTAAAAGAATTTAAATACAGATGGTAGAGGATAGTTCCATTTTGCTTAATTTTGCTTGTGAATTGACCTCCTTGAAACAAAAATAAAAGCTCCTTTCAGCTATTGAATTTGAATTCTCTTCATTTTTAAATGATAAATGTAAATCATTAAAAATTCTGGACAATTATCCGAAAACAAAAAATGCGTTTATTCGTTAAAACAGTAGTTTACGTTCATCAACTCCAGTTGAACGACTGTTTTCCTTTGAGGGTTTTATACCTTCATCAAATAGGGCTTTATTGCCAGATGATTTGTTCGAAGTATTAGTCGTTTTAAAAGAAAATTTCATTTATTTTAATTAGACACATTCTTGATCTCGTTTTACATTAACATTTACCGTTATTGTTCAGAAATTTATGACTGTAAATACAAACGACAATAAAAAGGTAATAATAGAAAATTATTGTATTTACTGTATTTTTTAGTAATTGAAGTATTTTAAATACGTGTGTAATTAGCAATTCAAAACTTCATGTATTTTGAGTATGCATTTAATTACTTTTGTCGAAGTATTTAACTACTAAATTTAAAGTATTTTGGCCAACCCTGCCCGTATCTACCCAGTCCATTGCATTACATAGATGGCGAGGCGCGGGCCCGCGTGCGCGTGCGCATGCGCCTTGGATTAACAGGGCTCGGCTCGGCTGGCGCATGCGCAGACGGGCGCCCAGCCGCGTAACGGAGCTTCCACAACGGAACTGGTGCGCGCCGCTCCACTCTGCCTGGCGGAAGGAGACACACACACACACACACAGGCAGAGACGGGCGGGGGGCGTTTCGTGCGGAACCATTGCAGCCGGCTCGCCTCTCGCGCTGTGATTTGTGGCCGGCGCCGCTTATGAAGGCGGATGGCCTATTTATTGCTCGTGGCGGTCGTCGTGAAATGTATTAGGGTACGATCTGCACACTCATCTGATGTTCATTGCAGTGGAAACAACAGCACACGGACAACAAAAAACAACAGAAAGTTAATAATTTAAAATGATGTTAAGAAGGGGGGTGAAGTTACGTAACCCTCACTGAAGATTCGAGAGCGGGATGTCCTAGGTTCGAGCCCCGGCTAATATAAGCTAATATAAACAGCTAATATAAGTATCTGGGTGGGGCGTCGCTAGTACCTCCGTGAGGTTCGTAGAAGTGTTAGCTGACTGTTCTGTCCCTCCCTCGGACCAAACACTCCAAACGCATATGCATTAACCAATGAATTGACGCACCACACTGTATTATGAACATCAGTCCTTAACCTTTTTGGCCGTTTCAGAGGTGAATGGTTTTGATGGATGGGAGATCATGATAAGGAACTGATGACGAATCAATTGAAAGGCTCAGTAGAACAAGGGGATATTCCACGTTTTTTGATAAATTGAGTTATTAGCATTATATAAAACTTCGAATATTATTATTTTAGTATACTGTGTAATTTAAATCCAGTATGGTCTTGCATGCAAATGTACTGCGTTTAAAAGTTTTAAAATGTACCGAGTTATATGCAGTGCTTGATTTCTAAAACTTTAGGTCCCGGAACTCTCCCCGAATTAACTAGTATTAATTTAAAAGAATTAGTTGTATATTAATAATATGATTTAATAATTATTCCCGAGGTACCGGAGCGCCGTTCCGTCACGTTCCGCCAAAAATCAATCCCTGGTTATATGAGGGAAGTTTAGGTAAAACCCGCATTATCTCAGAACTGTGCCAATGTGGGGATAGTCCCTTCTTCCACTGAGCCCTTCAATTGTACAATGAGAGGCAGAGGAAAAGCGAGAACGTCATTTAAACTTTTCATCCCCCACAAATTCCACGTCGATCGTCATGGATCTGAATCCTAGTACTCGAGGGGCGAGTGTTTCGATCCGCACGCGATCCTTTGTGAATTTACTCATTTGAAAGATTTTGGCAGGAATGTAGGTACAGAAACCCAACTGTTTAATATCCAAAAGTAACTAAATTAGATTTTATAACAATCTGATTTTATTTTATTTTTCTAAATAATAAATTACTTTTTTCTGAGAGTGGATTAGGGAGTGTGAAAAACATTCTTTCAGGATATACTTTTGTTCGTACTCTTTTTCTTGGTTGTTGATTAAAAAATAAATGGCAAGAAATTATTAAATCTTTGAGCAATGATACGTAGAGCATGCGTTGAACAAACACTATAAAGCAGAAGTGCTTTAAAATGTCAGTTGTCCTTTGCAAGACCTCTCACGAAAACGCAAATGATAGTACTCACCGCGAGCCTTAAGAGTGATACGGAAAGATCCATTTTTACGCACCAATTATGCTCCAGTAAGAAGACTCCAGAGCAATACACCACTTTTTCCGTTAATTTGCATAATTAAATTTCTCGCGGTAATCTGAGCATTTCTCTGCCGTGATGCAAAGAAAAGTGTTACATTTGTAGCTCATTAATTTGATCCCACTCCGCAAATTACCAATCTCAGCCAAATGCAATTCTCTTTGCCATATTGTTGAATCGAATCTGCACAAATAACACATCTTGCAAATATATGGTTTTCGACTTTTTTACAACATTGTAAAACGTAGATTTTAAAGTGTGTTATAAATAAAGTTATTCAAACCTCCTAGGGGACTTTATATGTACTACCAAAAACGACTTTTAAGAATTTTCAAATGTTTTCTCTCTCATTTACTAGTCACGTATATTTTTCGTACATTTTGGGAGTGATCTCAGCTTTAGTTCTAATGACCAGCTATCAGATCACCAATATCGATTAGTAAATAATTAATGCTCCTGCAAATATGGTTCATTGAGACAGTCCAACACCTGCTTTTGGGTACAAAGAGTTTCGATAATTTCATTCGCGATGACCTAAGCAATTCTTTGCCACGATTTAAAGAAAAGTTATACGCTGAAGCTCACTAGCTTTATTTTACTCCCAAAATTGTCTCTCAAATGTTCTCGTACGCTGGTTTTATGTAGTAGAATCTCGTCTAATTTTTAGCCAAGAGTTACGAGGCACGATAATGAAAACTGTAACAAACAACCTCCCTTATTCTACGTGATTATGAAACCTGGAAGTGCTAAACACCCCTCGTAAAAATTCGAAGCGGATGAAACAAAATCACTTAGATTTCTCCTGCAACACTGTATCCGCACACCATTCCCTCGTATATACGTCGTTTCCACACTACATAACACTGCGATACCCGTCCTGATAGAGCAATTACTGCAGCAGCATCCTAGATCTTCGACTGCGGAGAGGCCTGGCCGACTGGCAGGGACGGGGGGGGGCAGAGAGTTCATTCCAGGCGCTTTCCAATTTCACGCGTGGCGGCCGCCGGCGGCGAGAAAATGAATATTCGGCACCTGTGGCGTCTTCGCGCCAGCCTCTGCGCCGGCGGAGAGAAAATAGGGTCCTGCGGCGGGGGGGGGGGGGGCGAGAACGGACGGGCGGGAGAAAAACAAAGCTCCAGCGATTCCGAGGTGCGGATCTAGGGGGGACGGAACGGTCATGTTCCCTCGCCCCAAATCCAATATTTTGTAGCCGTATTTTCACCCAATTTATTTAAAATGACGACCACTACATGATTGCGTCACAATGCGAAGGAGTATTCTCATGATGAATTAGTATTTTTTTTATACGAGACGATAAGGTATCTTCATTGTCGTGAGGAATATTTGATTTAATATGATCCCAATTTTTAGTCATAAAATTGAAGTAATTTAAATAAAAATATGTTTATTTAAACGTCAGGAAGAATAGTTCGCTGCCCCGCCACCTATAGCGCTCTGAAGAGAAGATATTTTATCATCCATAGGGGAGAGATTCTGAAGCAGCATATTAGTGGCCATAAAAGGTCTTTAATTTCATGAATAAAATAAACTTTGTTTTAAATTTCAAGCTAACATTTTTTTCTTCAAAAATAGTTGTGGGGTCCACATTGATTTTGGCCCCCTTCCTGAAATTGCTCTCTGGCTCCGATGACAACCGTAATTGTCACGCAGAGAGTTTAATGACGTGAACGGCAACTACAGGTTTGAACATGTACTTATTTGAGCTCTAGGGCAAGTGCCTGGATGAAGTTGGTGTAACACCGATCTTGGACCATTAAATGATATTTATCTTTCTAATTTATAGCAGTTACTTTGAAACATACATAAGTGGATATTTGGCAGGTGAATATTTTCTCAGACATCGTATTATTGCTTCTGTGATCTCCGCCACTGAGGTGTTGTCAATAGGTAATTAGTCGTATCCTCTCGTACTCAAAGCTAATAGTTTCGTGAGCGACTCACGTGCGCGTAGAACGAATTCTTTCGAATGCATAAAACTCTGACATCGACGGTTTAGACCATAACCCTCGTACATTGGAATTCAACGTAAATATTAACCTATTTAAATAGTAATGTCAACAACTAGAATAATGGCAAACCATTATTAAAATATGAAGTATTTCGAAATCTACAGTGATTGGAAATATTAAGTGATAGAAAGTATTAAATTATTCCAAATATGGAAAGATTAGAAAACGCAATAATTCGAAACAGTTGTAATTCAAAATACACATTTTTTGAGTTAAACAATATGTTTTTAAATTCTCTTACATAAAGATTCTTAACGACCAGTTGACGAAATGTTGAAGGCAGGTTATCGGGGCTTGGTCCTAAGTAAATACGAACTACAAGCTGGTTGTTTGCCGACGTTTCGGAAAATTTATTTCCATCCTCAGGGTGAATAATATGAGGAAAGAAAACAACACATATTTAAAACAACACAATGTACTCTGTTAGCATTATTGTAAATATGTGTTGTTTTCTTTCCTCATATTATTCAGCCCTGAGGATGGAAATAAATTTTCCAAAACGTTGGCAAACAAGCAGCTTGTAGTTCGTTTTTACTTAGGACCAGGCCCCAATAACCTGCCTTCAAAATTCTCTTATTTAAATACACAATAAATCGAAATATTGAGTCAGTAGAAATAGTCTGGTAGTTTTAATAGTAATTGAGTGGTCTAAAGAGCTAAACGTGCTTTGAAACCGTCTTCCCGAGAGCGCAACGCAATCCATTGGTGTGCGAGAGAGAGCGAGTGCTACCCCCTGGCGGCGCGGCGAGGAACCCGCCCGCCCGCTGGGTGGGGAGGGGGTTGAGTGGGGGCGTCGCGTGCCAGTTGCGCGCGGGGTCCCTGTTGCGCGCGCCGCGTGACGCCGCTGGGTGGGGGGAGGGGAGGGGAGGGGGTAGGAGCGGCGCAGGTGCGGGCGCGCCGCTGTCCGTCCGTCAGTCGGCTCACGCCCGCCCTCCGCGCCCGCACGTGCTCCTGCAGCGAACCGCACCCGAGCAGCCAGCACCTCGCCGCTCAGACGCCTGGATACCTCCTGACACAGGTGCTTTTCGCTCACACTTACCTGTTTACTCTTTGCGGCTTTCCCGCACAACCCTTTTGGGGCTAAGAATCGGCTAGGTTGTGGTCATTTTGTGCCGTCACGTTGCAGTCAGTCAATGCATTTTATCCCTTCAGCCAGGGACTCGGCGCCGTTAGCAACGGGCATTCCCAGACGGTCACCCGTCCGGGCATCCGTGGTGTCTCGAATTGCTTAACTTCCGTGACTTCACGGAGCGTAGTTAAGCAACGCCGGCCTATTTAAATAGTAACTTCTGACGTTCGGTCGGCTCGACGCGGCTATCGAATAGGAAGCTTCGGTACCGAATATTAAGTCGTAACGAAGCTCCCGATAGGATGGCCGCGTCCAGCTGATTAAAAGTTAGAAGTCGCTCTGTTTAAATAGGTGTAAATCTGCTTCCTTTTGACGAACGGTTTCGGAGTTACAGCGAAGGCAGAGGGGCTCTACCATTCAAGAAGTCACTTGGCTCATACATACCTTCGCCAAAACCGGGATTCGTTCGAAAAAAAAACAAGTGGAAGACACCATTACCACCTGTGAATAGTTATTAATTTAATATTCAGACGTAGAGCATGATGTCACGTAAAGTTGGAGTTTGTGATGTTATAATTTTCGCGCCCTACATAGTGTTGTGCATGCAGCGTTACACTTAAATAACTCAAATTAGGACTCCACATAGGACAGATCATTTCATGTAAAACTCTTAAACCCATCAACTTAAGTGTTAATTTGCTTGTATGTCAAAAGCATTTTGCCCGCTTGCTTTTCTCTGTGTAAAAATTCAACGATAAAATTGGCCCCTTCGCTGAAATAACCCGATATACCGTATTAGAATTATGTGAATTAACATGTCTGTGAACAATTCCTATTTTACGAGTCATTTGCATTTTATAATTAAGTGATACTCAGTACTTTAAGCGTACAAAATATAAGCCCATGTTTCTGCAATGCAAGAACTGAAATATGATTTAAAGTTACCGTATTTTCTGCTACGATTAATTTCAACAACAGTAGCTCTTTCATCAGTCTTCACTTAATTTGACGAAAAGAAATGACATATTATTATCCGAAAAGCGTTTCTAGTGTCACTTTTCTTATACTTGTAACAATCATAACGCAATGTTTTCTCGATTTCGAATTCCAAAAATCGTTTATACTACACCAACGATGCATTTATTTTAGAAATAATGAATTGCCTTTTCACAGATCTGGTTTTGTGTCTCCCCTCTCCTTGAGGATTCCGACTAGCTGTATTGATTGGTCCCTCGGTTTTTGACTGTTTTGGCCGTCCAAGTGTGCACGCCTTCCGTGTTGGAGGAGCGGGCTTCGGGGCAGAAGTGGGCAACAGAAAGTGAAGAGCGGCAGGGCGGCGGGGACGTGTCTGTTACGGTCGCACATATCGGTGTTGCGTCCGTCACGCTCTGCGGCTAATTGCGGCGCGAGATCTGGCCTCCCATCTGAGAAAGTTCCTCCTCGGGGGGGGGGGGGCAGGACGCGTACGAGCAGGGCTTCGCGTGAGATTATCTGCAAGCTAGCAATTGTGCGTTTCGTGTGCGGTTGTTTTCGAAGTTCTGCGTTATGCGGAAGAAAATCATTTAATGGTTTGCGACTACTTTTCTTCAAGGAATCCGTTCTGTTATACGGATTATTACATGTGTAGTGTGTTGTGACTAAATATTTTTATCTTGAAGAAACTTGCTTAATATATTGAGCCACTGAAGTCCAGTTTGTCAAAATGTTGTAGGGAGTTATCTTTTTTAACATCATCTCTGTCTTCCGTTTTCGTATTTGAGTGTTTTTTTAGAAAGGTGCTCTGTATAAAGTTAATTGATAAATATTCATTCTATGCAACCGTGTATTAAATATTTCATTAAAAGATACAATTTCCAAAGATTTCACTTCACTTTTTGGGAAGACGTTTGTTTTCTTGATCATAATTCTTTGCAATTAAGTTAATTATTGCCATCAATACTTAGATCATCGATATTTTACTAGGATTATCTGAAACGTCTACGAGTAATTATAGCTATTGAGACAATTAATATGGTATGTTCATCTTTCTATACCGCAATATATACATATTCATAATTTTATAATAATGTTTCTATTAATTTCTCCTTAATAAAAAGCTTTTCATAATGAATGCTAAATATATGGTTATTTGAAATAAAAAAACATTTTGGCGTGTGTTTCAGTTTTTCTAATTAAATTTAAACTCGCAGAATATTCAGACGTAAAACCAATAAGAGCTACTGTTGCTCGAATCCACTTTTCGTGGTTTTCTTTTTGTTACTACGACTCATCCCACTTGCGCATGATAATTATTTCATCGTCGCCCAGATTAATCACGTTGTGGTTCTTTTGATCAATTCAAATAACTCAAGTATCGGTTTTAGCTCATAGTCACGAACGTCCCTTTAGAGGAATTCCGCACTAAAATAATGTAGAATTATTTTGTAATTCCCATGTCATCATTCTGCCAGTGGCCTTTCCCCACCCATCTTTGTCCCTTCTTCGTCATCGTCTCCTCTTTCTCTTCATTCTCCTCCTTTGCACTCTTCCTTCTCCATTCTCTTTCCTCCTCTGATATAACCTCCTCCTTCTGTTCGTCGTCGTCGTCCTCCTCCTCCTTTTCTTCCATCTTCATCATCTTCTGCTCCTTCCTCCTCTACCAGACCCTTCTCATCTCCATCCTCATTGATCCCCTGATCCTCATTCTTTCTTCGACGCTGAAGGCCTATTGGAACGCGAAAACCGACTGCGTCAGAATGTGAACCCGTCAAACTCCAGTGTCCGATGAGTTGCCTACCTCCCAGGGGTAAATTACATGGGATTTCCCTTCACATAGAATGTCGGAAATGTGATGATCTTTTATCCCCTTGCATGCACTAGATGTTTGTATAATTTATTTTATACTGAGATAGAGAAGGGAGGGTGATGTGTCTCTGTGCGTGTGCGTGTGTGTGTGTGTGTGTGTGTGTGTGTGTGTGTGTGTGTGTGTGTGTGTGTGTGTGTGTGTGTGTGTGACTGCGCGCGCGCACTGGCACTGGCAAAAACACAGGAATGACTTTGTTAAAAAAATTTCCCGGCGCGTGCTGATTGGAAAAAGTGGTAAGGGATGCGGCATCAAAGCCGATGTTTTTAAAAAATCGATGATTCTATAAAAATAATGATATTTTAAACATCAGTGTATTGTAGCCGATGTATTTTAAACATTTTTTTGTTTTCGATACTCTTTTTTAATTAAAAATTCTCATAATCACAATTTTGTAAGAGTGAAAATATTAATAACTGAAACCACTGACTGATATTGAATATAATTGAACCTCGAAAGACTCTCCCTCGTCCGGGATGACTCCCAAGCCGTGATATTTGCTTCGTCTTTCCTCGTACTTGGCACAAGGAGAGACGGTTTGTAATTTCGTTTTCAGCTAAATTTTAATTATAATTAAATATATACATGGCCACTGTCAAATTAAATTTTGTTGCGCACAATTTAATATTAGTTTACTTAACCAACTTTATACAATTTCGATGTTGAAAAACATGCACGGATTATGGTAGAGTATCATTAACATGAATGTTTTAATTTTGAACATCGATGTTTGGCATCATTATTGTTTTGACGTAGATGTCGCATCGGTACGTGTGCCATGCCTTGAGAGAGGGTAGGTGAGGAGTATGGTGTGCTTACGTGAATGTGTGTGTATGTGCACGCGAGATAGTTGCAGACGGCAACGGCAAAAACTCAAGAATAACTTTGTTTAATTTCGCGCCGCATACTGATAGGTAAAAAGTGATAGTGTGCAATCGAAGGCTTCCGCGACAAGTCATGCGAAGCCCTCGGCTGTCCGGGGGCGCCGCGTCGAGGGCAGGGATGCCGTTTTGACCACCGTGCCGTGGTCTTCTCCAGGGCTTGGCGCTCTAGTCCTGAAGAAGGCCATGATGTGAAGGCCGAAACGTCGGCTTCTCCGCCCTGGACGATCGAGTGCCGTGTATTGAGAGCAGGTGGGGAGTGAGCGCGCGTGTGTATAGGTGCACGTGCGATGCAAAAGTCAATGGCAAAAACACATGAATAACTTTGTTAAAAGAAATTGGTTGATTGGCCAACCGAAGGCGTCCGCGACGAGAGTCGTGTGAAGGCTCTCGGCTGTCCAGGTGAAGGCGCGACCATCGTGTCGTGGTCTTCTTCAGGGCTAGTCCTGAAGCAGGCCACGCTATGAAGACCGAACCGTGGGCCGTTGTGGAGTGAGCGCGTGTGTGTGTGTGGTTGCAGCGCGCGGCCGCCGGTCGTCGGAGGAGGTGGGGGCGCCCGCGGAGGGCGAGCTGTCGCAGCGGCTGGTCAACAAGCAGATGGTGCTGCCCTTCGTGCCGCCCAAGTTCCCCAGCGCCGCCGCCCACGGCGACGCCCTCATCAAGCCCTCCGAGTACCTGCGCTCGCTCGGCGGCGTCAAGCCCGCGCCCCCCGCCTGCGCCGTCAACGGGGCCCTGCACCAGTCGCACGCCCACCCCGCCCACCCGCCCCTCGCGCCCGCCCTCACCGCCCCCGCCCTCACCACCCCCGCCCCGCCCCCGGCGCCGCCCGCCCCCGCCCCCGCACCCGCCCCCGCCCCCGCCAGCAGCGACGAAGACAGCGCACTCGAAGACAGCAGGTGAGCGACCAGGCGCCCCGCAGGGACCCTTCTAGTCGCGAATTAAACAATTACATTGTGAACGCGTAATAAACCTCTATGATTTGCCTCTAATTCTTGGAGTACTGTGTTAAATGTCCTCTATGTGAAGGAACGATTACAAAACACACCCGCAGTCGTGATACTTTCCAATCTACCAGGAAATCATGTTGCTTGCTATCCAAGTAATTTGTCGTTTTTCTTATTCGGTTACATTACTATAATTAGGAAAATTGAAAAAAGTCTATAACATATGGTATACTATGGATTTCTTTGTTTTATAAAATTTAGCCGTTTTTAATTTTTACACCTTTCTAAACCATCATTTATTGTTTCGTGTAATATCTACAACTCTTTCATGCTATAGTGGATTATTATATTTTTCATTTACCCCTGCCTTTTCTGCGTTGATATTAAATTACATGTACTCTTATATCACAATGAGTATATTTCTTAATATCTACACTTCTACACCAAAATAATATAATCTTTCGTCAAAATTAAACTGCTCGGCTTCTGTGAATATTTCTCCAGCTTTACTTTCACTTATGAATAAAACTTTATTTTACTTTCATGTTTCATAAATCATTAGCATTTGTATATTTATTTTGATATGTTATTTGACTAAACATTTCGCGAAATCTACTACAGAATGTGGGCGCATTTTCCTCGCAGTGCGTTCATAAACACCTTGTATCATTATAGTATTATTATGCTCGATATCATAAAATGAGCTTAACATTTGCATAGCAAGTCACGATACCGAACGCGTCTCTCGTGAAGATCGACTAACTCGCTGACGCCCAATATAATTTTGTGTGCACAGTGCTCGCCCATTGCCGTCGCTGTCTTAGTCATTATTAGAGCTTTCTCGTAGCAGGACGTTATTTACAAGTTTTAGTTTCAGATTAAGATTCGAACTGACGAAGCTCATAAATACACTTCGGTCAAACATCACATACCGATCTCGGCTAAATCGACATCTAGCAATCAGGAATGCCAGCACTTGCTTTTGTGGCATTTAGGATACTTTCCTCTCTTGAAGAGTTGAAATTCGCAATACAGTATTTGAGAGAAAAAAACAACAACATAGTGGTGCTACATTAGCATATATATTCTTTTCTTATTCGAAACAGTTACGTAATATTGAAAGAACGCATTTTCTGCGCAACTAACGCCTCAGCTATTAATTGAAAACGTCCAAGTCAAACAAAGCGTCTACGATGCATATCTGCATTCATTTCGATAGTCAGGAGCAGCAATCATTTCTTACTTTGACAAATGAAGCAAACTGGCATACATTTGACTGATACAGTATTCGCAGAAAATTATACAGAATCATTAATCTCTTCATCAGAAGCATTAATATCTATTCTTCGCAAAACCGCTTATTTCCATCCGTATTCGTATTTGAAGTTGTTCACGGGTTAGCCATGGCAGTTGATACACAGTGGCGGTTGTGTGGTGTGCGCGCAGGGCGCCGCCGCCTCCCGCAGTCGCCGCCGCCGCCGGTCCTCCGCCGCCGCCGCTGCCCGCCGTGGTGGCGCCGCCGCCGCCGCCGCCCGGGCCGGGCCCCGCCCTCGCCGCGCCCCCGGCCGCCCCCGCCGCCCCCAACGAGGCGGAGCGGCTGAAGCAGCAGCAGCAGCCGCTGGGCGCCATCAGCGTGCAGGAGATCAGCAGCGTCCGCCTCAAGCCCACGGACGGCGGCGCCGCCAAGATGCTCGCGGCCAAGACGCTCTCCGCGCCCCCGCGCGCCGGCACCAACGGTGAGCCACGCCCACGCCCACTCGCTTCTCTTCTTTTTCCTTTGCTTTTTCTTCTCTTTTCTTCTTTTCTTTTCTTTCTTCGATTGATTTTTTCGTGTTTCCGGGCGCATCAACTCATTTGGTCATTAGTCCCGTAAGTGTAGTGCATGTTTTTTCTCGGGAGATGGCGGTGACCTTACCCCGCTGGATGGTGAGATCCGGCGCCGACCTACCGTCGGCTAGTGGGGTTTCCCCCTAACTCTCTCCCACAAACGGGACACCGCCCCAGTCGGGACAAGCTCTAAGCTCCCGGAATATGTGGTAGTGTAGTGAATGTTAGTGTAAGTGTGTGTAAGGGAAGAGGATAGGACAAGGAAGAGGAAGGACTGATCGCGCGCGGTCCGTGGCCCGTTTGGTAGGGTACTGCTCTGGCACTCGCCTGGTGTTGATCGGAGAAACCACGGAAAACTACCGATGCAATGTAGTTTTCACGGAAGTGCATGAGGGAATGATGCATGTATTCGTTTCCATTTTATCATTTGTTTTCTAAGAGATATTGAGGTAACTTTGCGTTTTTCAAACGGAACTATACATGTTTTTTAGTCTATTATGACGAGCGTAAAAAGACGAATCCAATGATGTACATATTGTTAGCTGTTAAATAAGCATATTTTTGAGTAATTTGTATTTTTATGACACGTGTTCGACGTATATTTTAAATGTAACAGTCCACCGACCTTCTAATGTAACAGTTACTCACCCCTTAAATGTAACAGTCCCCTCTCCCTGCCAGCACGTGCACGAAGCGAAAAACTGTTTTGCTACCGAGAGTCAGTCAGTCTTGCGCATCCGTGTTAATGATCCAGAAGTTAATGGTTTGTGTAATTGTCTTATAGAACAATTACTAAGAACGGAATTTCATAGTATTGGGTTTCAGAAAAGCTCAATATAAAAGACAACGGTGGAGGTAGCTTCCTGAAAGTGCGGTGTACTTGAAATAATGTTCAGGATTCGCCACTGCATTGCGCGTATGTACTAGTGCTGGCATCTGGAGTCTGGCCTCCGAGTGATGGAATCGGAGCTCCCCATTACTACGCTCCTCCGGTTACATCTCCGGCGGGGAAAATGTTGCACTCGTTCACGCGTATAAGCACCCGCTCAGTTTACTGGGCCAATCAGAATGTGTGACGTTGCGAAATAAAACGCCAAGTAGTTTTACGGTTGAGCAATAGAATTTGCGTGATTCACTTCTAAATTTTACATCTTTTACTCCAATTTTATAATAATAGTAATAATAAATGTCTCATGATACAGCACATTCCATAAATTACAAGTTAAATTATATCCTCTTACTTCATTTTACTGAATACGATTTTATGATATTTAATAGGGCATTAGCCACCGTGCTTGAAATTGTATCCTCGGGGAGTTAGATAAGTGGCAAGGACATGCGTAGGATATTCGTCGCGACAACCCTCGACAGGCTACCTGAGGCGACACATCGTCTCGGAAGATTATTTTCCTCGTGCATCGGATGTCTTGATCAGAAGCACCTGTCCGTTGTATGTGGACAAATCACCACCTGGTTCATGGAAATACATGAGATAGGAAAATGTGAGGTGTTTCACGTTCGCGTTTATGAACCAACCGGAGGTCCATCGAAGTCTCCAATTGCAAAGGCGGGAAACAATCGGAGGAAACCTAGTTGTCATCACTAGTGTATACATCTGGAGGAATCCTCCGTTAAGTTTTTTCTCCTTTGTCTCGTGGCCGGTGCCTTTTATCCCTTCGGCCGGGGGCTGTGGACATGACAACTCGTTACGGCCGGTAGTCACGTCAGAATAGCGAACGTTTGTTCCGGAAAGTGGCGGTGTTCCACCCGTGCTGGATGGTGAGATCCGCCGTCGATGTATACGTACGCTTGCAGGATATTTCCCCTCTCGGCATATCTCCACCATTATATCTCCGGGTACCGCCGCAGCCAGTACAAGCCATGAGCACTTGTTGAAGCCCTTACTTGACAGATTGGGTATATTTTAACGATTTTTAGTCACATTCGTCATCATGCGAGGTCTCATTACTAAAAGATAACGCCTCTGCGATTTCATTTGTTCCGCTCCTCTCAGCGTTCACAAGCGAGGCGGCCACTGAGAATGTCCACGGAGAAACAGTGAGAGGGAAATACACCGAAGGGCTTAGAGAAACAGAAGAAAGAAAGCGAGAGGAAGCGGATAAGAGAGTGAGGTAACAGGTAGTAAGAGAGTGAGAAAGAGGTAAAGAAAGCAAGCAATGAGCGAAAGGAATATTGAAGGAGAACGAGAGAGGTGGAACGGATGAGAGTGGGTTTTAGAGAAAATACAGGGGGAACAGAATAGAACGCGTGTAGATGGAACAAAGAGGTGTACAGATGGGGACGAGAGATAGAAGTAGGATGAGGTATGGGGAAAGGTGAAAAAACAGGAGAGTCATAGAGAAAGAGAGGGAAATCGATTACAGGTAGAGCGATGCCGAAACATAGACCGAGTGAGCAGATGAAAACACAAACTAGAGGATGACCCCATATGACCTTTCTACGCCCGAAAGCTTCAATGCGATGCAGTTTGGAGAGGAAAAGGGAAATTGACAAACGAAAATGTATGCAGTGGGTTAGAGAAAAAGTAATATCAGAAATTTTTTAGATGCAAAAAACTTATTAAAAGTGTTCCATCTCAGTAATTTCTATCCTCTAAAGTAGTTACCCTCATGGCGATATCTGTTTCCTGTGATAATTTGCATAAATCAGTCTACGAACATTCTTAGGGCCAATTAGACGTTGATCCCGGAAACAAAATTAGGGGAAAATTCTTTCTTAATGGATCAAAACGAATGGCATCGTTCCTACATGTCATTCTGGTGCTTGCAGACAGTGTATTCACAAATGGTGTATATTGATTTTTGTTTGCCATATTGTTCGTTAACAATGATGTTTTCTATCTTTCATGTTGCATTAATGGTAGAAGATTTCTGTAACTCAATTTTTAGTGGGAAGTTTCAGTGTACATGTGCTGCGCAGTGCATTTTAAATAAAATGGAACGCCGGACTGAAAAAGCAAAGCATTGTGTACTTTCATATCCTTCAGTTTGATCCGGCACAAGTTTGTTTGCTAGTTCAACAGGAAAGAAAGTGTGTCGTGGGTTTCCTTCATAGCTTTGCGTTGCCGTCACTCTTCAGTGTATGTAAAGAAATAACTCGTTTGCAACAGTAAACTCAAATGTATACTTGTTTCAAGTTGTTTGTTGAACGTTTTGTTTTATTTGCTATTTATTTAATTTCATTTCTGAATATCTTTTCTTAATTGTTAAGTGAGTTCATCTCGAATAATTTTTTAGCTTTGAATAGCACTCACTTCAGATGAAATAATTCGTAACTTAATGTTGAAAGAAAACGTATGTTTTTAAGATTAGAAACGAGAATGACATGTGATATTTTGTTCCCTGGAGTTGAAAGAAATATTTAATCTAGAAAAACATTACTCCAACATTTAATTATAAATATTTTGAAGTGATTATGCGTTTTTAAAAATGATAATGGAACATACGAAAACTCATGCCAAAATTAATTAGACAGTACTTGGACATTTGACTCAGAGCTCAAAATATACAACATAAATTTGACACAAACTATCCTGTGAAGTAATCGTTTTCTCAAATAAAATATTTCGTTTGCATTATTTTCGTACATTATTAATTCTGCTCGCAAAATTATCCTCTGCGGTTATATTTTATCTGCAATGTCTCAAATGAATAAAAGGGACAGTCTAATACTTAAAAGCTTAAATAATATATGCATATGAAAATTATAATTCGTATTTATTTTCTTCGAATCATTCTTATCGCATACTTCTAAAAGATCAAAATTTTCCGTGCTCCTCTTAATGATCTCAGGTTTTCATATTTGCTTTACATGAACGTATGTAACATAAAATAACTTGCGTCGAAACAGAATATAACAACATAATCATTTTTTCATTATTTGTTCATATAAGAACTTCAAGAGCATTTTATCTTATTCAACTGCAGGTTAACGTGTTTCCGCCGGTCTCGGCACAATTAATCTCTTTTACTCAATACCTCGAGTAAAAATATAAACATGGGGAAAAATAAAGTAGGTGTAACATAGTAAGTATAGAGTTGTGTAATTCTGTACCTATTCGTTGTTTTTGTATGTGTAGTTTGAAACTGTTGGAGAAAATTCAAAATGCATCCTACTCGTATCTAACCATAACTCACGTTTGACGTCGTTGCCGGCCTGGGAACGTTCGAGTCCAGGGCTTGACTTACGGGTTGCCATTGGTGCTGTTTGCGAGGGGCAACGGGGGTTTGTGGGTCTCGTAGGCGGAGCCGCCCGTCACGACCGCTCCGCCGGGCGCCAGCTGGCAGCTGATTGGCCGGCGCCCGGCTGTTATCCCAGGCAGGTGGCTCGGTTCTTCGCAGAACGGCGCCGGGAGAAATCGATAATTGGCCGACCTCCCGGGCAGTTATTAGCAAGACACAGTGTCCATAACTCCAAGGGGAATCATAAAACGAGCATTGCAGTTCAAATGTTTACGAATCAGTCTACGCAGCTACGGAGTTTTGAATAATAAAGTAGCTCCCCAGGCGAATAAAGCAGCAAAGGAATCCGGATTGATTGATTGATTGATTGTTAGTTATTCCGGGCGCGTCAGCTACTGAGGTCATTAGTCCCATAGCTGTAGTGCATGTTTTCCTCGCGAGATGGCGATGGGCTTTCCCCGCTGGATGGCGAGATCCGGCGCCGACTTAACGTCGACTAGCGGGGTTTTCCTCAACCAGCTATCTCCCACCAGCTGTGCACCGCCCCAGCCGGGACTCTAAGCTCCCGACCGGTCTCCTGGAATATGGGGTAGTGTAGTGCGTGTTAGCGTGTGTGTGTAAGGGGAGAGGATAGAACAGGGAAGAGGAAGGAAAGATCGCGCGCGGTCCGTGGCCCGTTTAGTAGGGTACTGATCCGGCATTCGCCTGGTGTTGATCGGAGAAACCACGGAAAACTACCGATCAGAGCAGCCGGCCGCTAGAACTCTCCTCCAATGACTGGCTTGTAGGCCAGGTCGAATTCAGTATCGAAAATCCTGTCGCTGTCGGGTCTCTAACCTAGAACCGCCCGGTCAGAGGCACTGCAGTGACATCAGTTGATGCACTGAGCCACCTCTCCCGGTAAAGGTATCCGGATGTCGGCATGGTATAGAGAGACAATTTTTTGCAAAATGACGAACAATCTAAAATCTAAAAGACTGTTGCGCCAACCGTAATCACGTATCCAAAAGAATTCTGTCCGGCTAAGAAAAAAACTAGAGAAACCCTTCTGCGAACTCTGAGGAAGATGGCAAGGAACACAAGCGAAGTCAACATGCGGTTCCAAAGTATTAGACAACAGTTGGTAGTGGAGAAGATCGTGGAGTTGGTAGAAAGATGACGGAACGGGTGGTACACTATCACGCATGGAGCCTACAAAGAGGATAAAGATGACATGGGTAATTTATTCAATGGAAAAAGAAGGTCAGAAAATCCCACGAAGGAATGACTATAATGCGTAATAAACACACTCCAAGATTTCCTGAAGAAACAAAGCGGCAAATATTAGGAGTAAAACGGAGGAATTTTATCGCCTGGTTCTGCGCAAGAAGCTTCATCATCAATTCTATGACTAAAATAACTTTCAATGTAACAGATAGGGAGAATACCGATTTCGGGAGTGAACTGTTTAATTCGGGAGAATTATAACTCGTATATGGAACTATGAATGATGATTGAAACCCTCATATTTAAAATTGTGTTTCAAAATATGTACTTTTACGTTTTAATCAGTACACAATCTCGGGAGGAGAATATACAAAGCATGTCTTGTTTATTTAATGAAAATAATACGTTCCACATTGTTTTCAATTTATTCAGATTATTATATTGTATTTTTTTCGATTTAAATATATTTAATGACAGAATATGCTGCACCGATGGTCAATAACAAGTTAATAGGAAGGACTTCTGAGGAAATTCTACTATTCTAACGTAATTGAAGCACTAATGTAGGTGTAGAGTAGATGAGGAACATTTTTGCAAGTGGTTCAGTGAATTTGAATACGACGTTGAGTTCAATGTCCGGCGATGATAAGCGTTCAAAATGACATCACCCCTCTCTCTAGCCTCATTTGCTTGCTAGTTACGCATCACTCTGCAGTCACGTGGTCTTCGTTCAACTGTTCAGAAACCGTAACTCGACACCAATGGCTGCTCTTGAAGACGAGGCTGCAGTCAAGGCGCTGTTCAATAGGTTCGTGAAAACTGGAATGGGAATCTGGTTGCTTGCTGTACCGTTCTACACATGCGTTCGAAACTCATTTCCATACAATTTAACCACATTCTCATATTTCGGGGTTTCGAAACCATTCCTTAACCAATATACTTGTTCGAATTATTTTAATTAAATAATCATTACATTTTGCATCAGTCTTTCAGTATCAAGAATTTCTTAATTTTACGAAAGTCTGAAAGTCTTACATGTTGTCAACAACTACTACTTTGTATTATGGTCCACATTTATTAAAACCTACGACCTATTTTGACATATCGCAAAGAATACGAAAATAGAAGTAAAACATAATGTGAAGTAAAAGTTTATAGAGCTTTAAACAGAAACATTTTCAATGTTATCTCTTCGAAAGAAGTAACCACGGGCTAAAGGTGTCTTCTACTAAAAGGGAAGAATTGAAATATTTTTATTTTATTGCTGCATGCGTGTCTCTTTGTTATTAGTGAATAACTGGACATTGAATGACTTGCATCATGCATTTCTTTAACTTGTGAGCTTCGTATAACCCAAACATCATTGTATTTAACAACCTTACGTATACCCGACAATTACACGCTCACTCGGTTGATACTCGTGAGTTAATTATAGCATTAAAACGATTAAGTAACAATCGGTCCGTGTTTTACGTATCTGTTTCCTTTATCGAGATGCCAAAAATTCTTGTAGGTTCTATGGGTGGGGGCAACAGTATCGTTTAGAGAAATGACATGAACAGGACATCTAAAACGTATTATATAGCGCATTTTTGCTATTTTAGTTCGGAAAGGTCCAATATAATTGTTGTATATCATCTCTGAGCGTATACAGGGAGTACATTCATTTTAATAATAATCAGGGCAAAATAAAAAAAATATCGCGAGGAAGGAGTGGAAAATTTCTGCACTTCTAGTTGGAAGTGATTGGTGATTTTTCAAATGGCAGATGATTTGTAATATTTTCTTCAGAGTGGAAATCCTGTCTTATATATATTGCACCAGAAACAAAGAATAGATATAATCTACCGCTTTGAGAATGGAAATTAAAAATCAAGAAGGTAAATTCTGAAGTGATTTCAACGAATTATTTTTAATTGTATTTACAAGAAGTTCTTTCAAGTCATTTTCTAGTTTCAGTTACTACACGGGAACATTTTCTCTCATGAGTTGCAAATTCACATCATCTACACGTCGTTACAAGGAATATCGTTTGTTAGTAACAAACAATCGATAGTATATTTCATACTTAGCATGGAGAAGGAAAACATCAACGTTGATCTACGTATAAGAAAACTCGTTAAAAGGGTTAATTGTTTCAGGTCATAAAATATACTCGTAACTCGAAAGTAAATGACAAACCGAATGTCCTTTGATTGTTTTTCTCTTAGAAGCGTAGTTTTTTTTTTCCTCAATTTTGGAACTTGCTGCAGAACGGATAGGCAAGGCTAGACTAGGTTAGACAAGGCAAGACTAGTCTAGCCTAGCCTAGCCTAGCCTTGCCTAGCCTTGCCTAGCCTAGCCTAGCCTTGCCTAGCCTAGCCTAGCCAACCCGCCAAACACCGCATCATCTCGCAAATGTCGAGGCAGGATCAGTGCTGCCATCAGTGCGGATAGAAAGCCGTCGTTTTTCTCACCTCTCTTCCCAGAATTCACATTTGGCGTTTGACCTTGTAAGTATTGAGAAAATGAAATTTTCTTTGTCGTTAAGAATCGGCCATAGAGTAACCTCTCACCATGGGATACGCCTTCCATCTTTAAAGAAAGCAAACTTCGGGGCGTTTGTCAGCAAAATGTCTTAGAGATTTTTATCAATATAACATGAAGGAGGCTTTAGGGATCTCACGCAGGTGAAACGAATCGCGGGATGGAAAACGAGGGGACTAATTGTTGAAAGCGCGCGGGCTCGTTGGTCGCGTGGCCCTCGAAGGACCTGCTCTTGATTTGGGGTGCGGCATCGCGTTCGTGCGGGCGGGAATCTCGCCAGCCACCAGCGAAATGTGTGAAACATTCCTCTCCTCATTCTATTTGTAAGCTCTTTTACTTCTTTCGTAACAGTGGCCTATAAGTTCTCGACTACCGTCGAACGGAACTGGAGAGTAATCCTCATTTAACTTCGTCATCGTCAGTCGTAGTCAGTCATCGCCTTCATTGTCTATCTCTTCGGTCAGCGGCTCGTCGCCGTTAGATCCCGGGCTTCCCAGACCGTCGCCCAATCAGAAACCCGCGGTGTCTCGAGTCGCTTCACCTGCTTGTGTTCACGGAGCGAAGTTAAGCCATTGGGCTACCGTCATCCTGTGTAGGGCAAAGTGTCGATGAACAATGGCTTGGATCTGCGCCGGGGAGGCTGCCCCAGTGGGCGATGGGCGATGGGCGATGTCCTTGAAGCGCCGCCCGCAGGGGCGATCGGCCGCCCCACTTGCAGCGAAAGCCGCTCTCCCCGCCCCGCCCCCCGCCCCACCCCACCCCACAAAGGCGCGCGTCGGAACGGAGCGGCGCGGCGGCGGAAAGCGCTGCACGAGCGCACGCCCACCTCAGCCCTCACACACACACACACACACACACACACACACACACACACACACACACACACACACACACACACACACTCGCACACACACACACACACACACACACACATGCACACATACACGCCCTCGACCCTACACACACACACACACACACACACACCTACACACACACACACACACACACACGCTCTCTCACTCACTCACTCACTCTCCCACACCCATAGTCATATTTCTAACACGTGCATTCACATACGCCCACACCCCTCACTTGCACGCGCTCAACACTCACAAACGCATCTCTCTCCCACACACACACACACACACACACACACACACACACCACACGCTCGCACTTCCACAGGCGGACACACACTCACAAAGGTCCCCCGCATGCACCCCTCCCACTCAATACTTGTTCTGCACCTCCCCGAGAATCCACCATTAGCGCACCTCGTCTTCAATGCTGACTCAGAACTCTAGCGCGAGTTTTGGATTCTCGCAAAATTGCTCTCGTCTTCCGATATTGGGTCAGAAAAGTAATGTGAGGATATTGTACGTTTTATTTCAAATCCTTTCCCTTCCCCTACTTGCTGAGTTACGCAACGGCAAAAGTTTCTCAAATCTTATAAAATAATCAAATTTAATCACTAGCTATTTTTCTGATTAGTTTTAATATTCATTTTTATCTAGACGTTAGTACATACTATAATCACAAAAATTAATAAGAGTGTTGAGAACGCTCTTTTCCATCAATCCCCTTCTCACACATTTTCACTCCTCTCACACTTGTGAGAAACCCTTTCCGTTAAAGGCAAAGACTGTTTCTTTGAAGGACAGCCTATTTGTTATGTGACCTTTGAAAGGGGTCAAGTATAAGAGCACGTGCAATAAGCCGAGCAGCGCCACCCATAACTCATTTATTTCAATTAACTTCTACGACATGGGATGAGTCCAGTGCCGTTCGCTAATGATGGCGTAATGACGGGGAGGGAAAAGTCGTGCACGGTCCATGACGCGACGATTACGACGCCGCTCGCGCATCTTGTGGAATTCTTCGCAGGAAGCGCCAGATTAGATCACTCCGCGGACACAACTCCCGACCAGTGTCGAAACGAAGCCTGCGTTGAGAATCCGCTACCGTCGGAGCTCGAACTTAGAACCCCCCGATTCACGCAGCTTCACCTGAGAGCTGAAAAATATATAACGCATTTTCTAATCTCCTCCATTCACTCATTCGCGTTTTTGTTCTTGGCTTTCAATTCACGAAGTCGTATTTACTCTTTAGATCAGTCGTTGCTTCGGTAGGACCCTTCGTCCTGGAACCAATGTTCAAGATTAGGTATTAATTAGATATGATCCCCAGACTATTTGTCATAACACAGACGATTCATTACCCAAATCTAAGAGCAGGCAAGTTCCTTTCCGACAAAATCACTCGCTTGACAGAGCACTCGCCTATCGAGTCATATGACAGATCCAACACACAAACACCCGGCACTCCTGCGACGTGGCGAAGCAATATTTCCTCAAAAGAAATGTGTGTATACATCAATTAAATACCTAGGTGTGAAGACTGTTAGCCGTTCTTTGCTGTCATCGCGTTGAGGCAAGCGTCACAGTCGTCAAACCTTCAAATGTTCAATCCCTAATTACAGAGATTATTTCCAAAGTGACGTACTACCAACATTTCCGTTTGTTTTCTAGCTTTACGTAAATTCTTAATTTGTTTATCCGTCATGCTACAAAATATAATGTTCCAAATGGCATTTCTTCTATTTTCAACGGTATCCGAAAACAGTCTTCGACTATCAGGATGAGTGTGAATAATTTCTCTTCCTGCGAAACTGAAGAAATGTTTCTTGAGAATAAGCTCTTCAATTCTTAGTTCGTCGCTTCGGCATAGCAGGAGCCAGCTGAACGTAGCAGAGCGTGAACGCCTTTCTTGGCACTTTCGAATTTTCCAGTCCTTTTCTTTCTCGTCATATCATTTCAACACTAAGATTCATATTGCTTCCAAGGATGCAATTATTGTTTGTATATTATTTCAGTAGTGTACATACCTTTTGCGGTTCTCACATGCAACCGATCTTTATGAATGAGGGCTCT
This sequence comes from Teleogryllus occipitalis, assembly GCA_011170035.1. Lineage (NCBI taxonomy): Eukaryota > Metazoa > Arthropoda > Insecta > Orthoptera > Gryllidae > Teleogryllus > Teleogryllus occipitalis. The sequence goes on from BLKR01001942.1 coordinate 95,835, forward strand.
GAAAAAAATTAACGGAGACGTGACGAATTGCCCTTTGACTTTCAAAATATGAAGGATGTGTTTAAAAACGCTTATAAATATTCATACCAAATGCAACCCGCAATACTCTGTCCCATTTATTAATCTATATCGTTATCTAATTCGTAAATAAGCGTTTTAGGGGTTTAAAATCTAAAATTTTGAGGCCAAAGGCTTCAAAGAGACGTTCCTCATACCGTAATCTACGGATCTTAAACATTCCATTACATTTTTGCTGATTCGACGCTTCTCGATTCTACCCCACCTGTTCAGAGCCTGTAGAGTCTGCAACTGTATGTGAAATTAAACTAATAACTTGATATTCACGGGACTGTATTTCTCTACTCGGTAATAACGTTAAATAAGAGTAGTTTGTATTGACAAGGGTGTATTGTATTGTTATGAGTTACAAGGTGACATATAGAACAAGTGACAGACGATGAGAGAGTCTTGAAGAAAAATATATATTACAGGCTTAATATGGATATGGAAAAAATATGGAAGAGGGTTGAGTTTAACACGCGAGAGTTCTTGCTCGGGTACGCTCGTTGTTTCTATTTATATTCGCCTCTTGCCATTGTACTCCACCGAGAAAGTGCGTGCAACGTGTTCGTCCGCGCGCCGCCATTTAAGCACCCGTTTACAAAACATTGCGTGGGGGCAGCGGCTTGGGCAACGCAGGAGGCCCTGGGAGCCCCCTAACAAGGCAGCCGAAAGGGTCGTGCGACCGTCGCGCCCCTGGCGGGCAGCCGTGGCAGCTCCGCCTTGCGCGCTTGCGCCACCGACCGCTCCGACGTGTTGCATGCGCTGGGCGGCGGCCCCTGCAACTACGCGTGGGATGTTCACGCTCTGTGATCTCCTGCGCCGGACGAGTTAGCCCAGAGACAGCACGCAGCCAGGCCGCAGCGCCCGCGACCGGGAGTTTCTAGGGTTCGAGTCCCGACGGTACCAGGATTTTTTGACCCTAGCTACGTGCCTAGGTCGAATTCAGCCGCTGTCTCGTGGAGCATGCTAGCGGCAGGCTGCTCTCATCGATAGTTCCTCCGATCGACACCAGGCGAATGCCGGAGCAGTGCTCTAATAAACGGACCGCGAACGAACTTTCCGTCCTCTGCCTTGTCCTATCCTCACCCCTTACACACACACTTACACGCCCTACTCTTATCGTAAATGCTGGGAGGTCAGTCGGGAGCATAGAGCTTGTACTGCTGAGGAAGATACCTCATGTTCGTTTAAAACACTGATTTTTCGAAAATGGCTAAAGTTTGTATTTTTTTCGGAGTCTTCCTACAACTAAAATATTGAACATAGATATTTTTCCCTTCCTGAAATCTGTTCCTCAGAAATAAATTTTTTAATAAGGTCGTATAGAATTTTCCAAAAATGTGAGTACTTCTCGCGTAATTTTGCGTCAAAATACCGGGGAAAAGTAGGTTTTGTTTAAGCACCACTAGTTTATATTTCGAAACAAAACCTTTTTTTATCTACCAAACACGCGGTAATAACTCAAATTACAACCAAGGTTTATGATAAATTACATATTTTGATAAAAGGGGACAGTATTAATAGTTGTCAGCTTTTTAAATTAATTTAAACCTACAAAAAACAATCAGAGCCCCTTCCCTCCCTTTGGTAATGCCAGGGTTAAAAGACGCCAAAATTTAAATTTATCGCTTAAAACAGACGTTAAAAGACGCAAAATGTGTTAATGAGATCCTACTTGCCCTGGAAGGAATATTGCAAGAGGTCTGACCGTGAGTGAACACACACACACACATCCTGACACACGCAGGTTGCGAAAGAATTATGTACACGTTTGTGCAAAATCAGGACGTGTCATTTAGAGCAAAGATCTGAAACAAATTTCCGTTTACCCTTAGTTCTCGTCATAAGCAAAATGCCTTGTATGCAAAGTCTCAGACGAGACGTCTCAGCAAACATAAGAGTTGACTGCCATAGTACATTTGTTTAGTAAATTTACGAACCAAATACCCATGTCGATTCCAAAATGGCGCGAATGAATGAGAACAGGCCCCCCTGCGCCCCGAAATGCCGAAGGAGCGTTTTCGTTCTAATCCGCGTGGAGGGATCAGCCTCGCCTCGGAGGCGCGCGCGCGCCTGTTTCTCTGCCCTATTTGGCGCTGGAGAGCGGCGGCGTAAAACGGCGTTAACGAGCCGCGCCAGCGAGAGGGAGAGCGGGGGGGGCGAGTGCATCTTCGCTCTCGCGACCCACAATTCCACGCGGCTGATCAGCCAACCGCCCACGGGCCACCGAGCGGAATCCGGGACCGCTCTCAAACACCAGAAAGCATTCCTCTCCTACTCTTTATTTTGTTTTTATTGTAATTTATACTTATTTTATTTTTTATTTTTATTTAGTTTTAGATTTTATGTTATATTTCATTTTATTTTAATGGTCTGTTAAGTTTTGTGTAAAAATGTTCTATATGCCCTTTACTGGCGTTGAATGGAACAGTTCTTTCTGTGGAATGATCCTTTTAACCCATTCAGTGATCGTCAGTCGTAGTGAGTCATTGTCGTTTGTCCCTTCCGCCAGGGAATCGGAGTCGTTAGCTTCCCAAGGTTCCCAGACCATCATCCATCCAGGAACCCTCGGTGACTCGAATTGCTTAACCTCCGACTTCCGAGCGTAGCTAATCAGTTCGGATAACGACACCGGCTACTCATAACGTCATACCCTTTTCCTAAGTTAAGGAAAACGCGAGAAGAACAATTATTTATCCGCTGACACGCTTCTCAAAAGAAATGTTCTGATCTCTATGCAACTTTGAGAAATTAGAATTTCAACGTGCTCTTCTTTGCAATTGCCACTATCGCTTATACATTTGTAAAATGAAAGAAGTTATTACTATTATCATTTGACACCGTCGAGCAAAATATGATCATTCAGTTTTGAATTTAATAAATTTATTGTGTACTGTACAACTGACTACAGATTCTAAAATTCGTTTTTAAATTTAATATATTTGATTAATATTAATGTTTATTTCTAATGTCAAGTAAATAATGTAATAATTATCAAACAAATGTTTCGATAAAGTTCATTCATCATCAAACTCTCTCATTTCTCGTTCTCATTTGTCCCTTTGTTGATTCGCTTGCCAGCAAACGCATTTTTTCTGATGATCTCATAGGTGTCAGCTAGTGAAGATTTGTAGACCCAGATGTCGTAGATTTTAGTCGAGAGGAGAGACGATTGCTGGGATGAAAACGAACGCTGCTAGATAAGAATTCTAAAAGTATGTTGTTCCAAAAATAATTTGTTTCCTCAAAGATTCCACGAAGATGCTAGGGTAATTCCTTTAACAACGGGCTACAAGCCGTAAGGGTTTCCATTTTCCCCAAGGGGTGATGATAGGACAAGGAAGAAGAAGGAAAAATCGTGCGCGGTCCGTGCCCCGTTTGGTAGGGTACTGCTCCGGCATTCGCCTGATATTGATCGGAGAAACCACGGAAAACTACCGATCAGAGCAGCCGGCCGCTAGAATTCTCCTCCAGACAGCGACAAAACTCGATCTAGCAATGTATCTAGTATCGAAAATCTTGCCACCTTCGGGAATCGGACCCTAGAACCTCCCAGTCAGAGACACTACAGTGACTTCAGATGATGCCCTGATCCACCTCTCCCGGTTTGAAGCGCTGTGCAAGTATAACTCAGCAAGGTAACAACAATTCCGTCGATAGACTTTACCAGACATCTCCAACAATGACTTCGCCCGCCCGGGCGCGACGACCTTGAGCGCGCGCGATCTGCAGCAAAACGAATCCGTGCGGTAATCGGTTTCATCGAATCGAGAAACCGTAAAAAGCCGCCCAAGTGGCAAAGAAGTCGTTGTGTATTCGTCGGAAAGAAGAGACGGGAGAGAGATGGCGGAACAGGAAGGGGGAGAGTGCACTTGACCCACAATTCCGCGCGCGGGCGACTGCAGCGCTGCTTGCGGCGGCCGGGAGAAACGCGGCTCCGCGAGAGGGCGAAGTAAGGCAGCGGTCGCCTCGCGGAACGAATCACAAGAACCGGGTGCACGCGCCTGCGCCCCACGCTAATGGACTCTTCACGAGAGAATTATTGAGGGGCACCTTCCCGTAAAGCAAAAGGTTGCAAGTATCAATTTTAAGTTTTTTGTTTTTGAAACTATCAGTATTCTTTTGATATGATGGCACTGAAAATTTGTTTCGCAGTATTGCAAAATATTGTGAAATGTTATATTTTTTAAAATTTGATTTATTATTAACGCGGATGTTCCGTAAAATTGGTTCCAAACCTTATGTTAATTTGCTCGTATCTGAATATGTTGCATAGCTCAGACACCCTCCAACCCACCTGGTTTCGTACTGGTCATTTCGGTTATGATGAAAGTCCTTCTTCTGAGAAGAGTAGCTTATGTCTGTTTGACTAGAACACAAATGAAAGAAGAAGAACCAGATGAAGATTATGATAAAGAAAAACTAGATGACGATCAAGAAGGACCAGATAACGATAATGGCCAAGAAGGACCAGATGATGATCAAGAAGGACAGATGGTGATGATGATCAAGATGAACTAGATGACGATGATGATAAAGAAGAACCAGATGACAATAATTAAGGACGTTGTTGTTATTATTATTATTATTATTATTATTATTATTATTATTATTACTATTACAAATGAGAAAGAGTCAGTTCTCTACATTCCCAAAGACCATTGTTCATAAAAATGTCTTTGCTGATCGATCAATCCCTAGCCCCTGGCGAATAACTTCCGAATTTCATTTCCATGTATCATTTGTGGTTTGTGTTTTACTCATTCAATAGACTGCCAGTAGCGGCAAAGCTTTCGAAAGCCAGCTGCCATTAATAAATCGACCACGCCGTCGTCTTCCCTTCCGTCTCCGTCCCAAGCCGAGACCGGTCGTTAAGCAGGGCGGGAGGGGGCGGGGCGGGGGAGGGGCGAGATGAAAGTCGCTCTTCAACCTCTCGTTTGAACTTCCGGCGCGGGCACAGGGAACTTCCCAACGCGACCAACACACGTTCGTTCGCGAAAAAAAAACAACAACCGAGCGAGAAAAAAACGCATCCGGAAAAAATGAGCTTAGCGGTGAACTCCTAAGCAGCCTGAGCAGTTGGCCGGGAAGGACCGGTTCTCGTTGACACAGCGGTCGAGATAGTGTCTGTGTCGGATCGTGTACTAAATTGTCAGGCATTTTTTCATGTCACGTTTTTTACGTCAATCGTTTATCGAGAAATGTAGAACTGACGGTTTTACATTTGTTTTGATTGTTGTGTTGATCGTTGCTTGTTTGATTGTTGGATTGGTTGATTGTTGTGTCGATCTGACGGTTTAATTTGATCGATCATACAAAATGTTTTCTTAATGTGTTATTGTATCCTCTTAGGATGCAATCCGGAAATTGATCGCAGTTTAGTGTATCGGAATACCGCGGCCAAAATGTCTTAATATTTTCTCCAGAGGTATTTTACTTTCTTAAGCACTCAATTCATTATTAATACTTTTATATTTCATCATTAATCACTTCTTTTGCTTTTGCGTAAGAGGAACACATATTTTGCGCATGAGGAACACATATTTATTTGCGAATTCCTGTAACATACTTATAAATTGGTATTTTTATTTACCTATTCATTATTGTCTTAATGTATTGTTTTTATAAATTGCAGAAACTTTAGCATTTAGCAACTGCAAAACGTTTAGAAATTTCTAGTTCATAAGTTTGCTTTAAAGTATAAAAATTGTTATTACAGTACTTATTATTGAAGTAAAGGTTTGTTTCCAACAAGGGCATTTCACTTATTTGTACTGGAAGCAGATCAATGAAGTAATAACGAATCGAAAATTGGTTTAGGGCGTTACATATTTTCCTTCATAATCTTGTGTGTGAAAAAATTAAATCTACTTTATAAGATAGCAAAGATAAAAATAAAAAAGCTACGGAAGTAATTCAATGAATTAAAAAGTGTATTCATTAAATTAAAAATAAAAACACCATTAAAAATGTTTTTAAATCCCTCAAACAATCCTGAATCCAGCATGCAGGATTTCAACATCATGAAAGAATACGCGCAGAAACTCGGAAGTTAGTCAGGTACACAGTTGTTATTAAGTAACTCGTTATGATAATTTCTTCAACGCCGTACCTCTCTGTCGCGTTGCGTAACATTGTTCTTCGGTTGAGGTACGCAGTCGACCAGCTCAGCAAATAAAACAGTTGCGCGCGCCGCAGCGTATGCAAATGCAATTTATTATATCACAGTCGCAGCCGGCGCGACGAGGCGCCTGCTGCTACAATTCCCACACTTGCGGAAACAAGGATACATTTCTAGGTACTTTCTAGATCTTGTTTGGATATTGCATTCCACAAGCTCGCAGTCGTAAGGAGTGGAAAATGCATAACAGGTATCCAGGGTTGGCTTATGCATATTCCTTAACAAGGAGGAAAGAAGGCAATTGCATAAACTACTTCAGATGACACGTCCAAGAAATTAGTTTACATGCGTCGTCTTGCGATGAGATAAGAGAAAGAAAAGGCCGGTTCGGTTTGTTCCTTCACACGTGATTTCGCTTTCGACACTAGCTCTTCAGCTAGATCGAATTCAGTCGCTGTCTGGAGGAGAATTCTGGCGGCTGGCTGCTCTGATCGGTAGTTTTCCGTGGTTTCTCCGATCAACACCAGGCGAATGCCGGAGCAGTACCCTAACAAACGGGCCGCGGACCGCGCGCGATCTTTCCTTCCTCTTCCTTGTCCTATCCTCTCCCCTTACACAGACACACTTACACTAACATGCACTACACTACCACACCGCCGGGGACTGAAAACTTGTCCCGTCTGGGGCGGTGCCCTTCTGGTGGGAGTCCTGGTTAGGGGGAAACCCCACTAGCCGACGGTAGGTCGGCGGCGCCGGATCTCGCCATCCAGCAGGGGAAGCTCGCCGCCATCTCCAGCGAAAAAACATGCACTACACTAACGGGACTAATGAACAAAGCCGCTGACGCGCCCGGAAACACGAAACATTCAATCAATTACGTGATTTCGCTCATCGACGGCGCAATATTAGTCATGTTAGTTAAATGTTAGTGTTTTCAATGTAGTGCGCTAGCCTCTTTTCGTTTCCTAGCGTTGTCAAAGTGTGACCTCACTCATGTTTGGGTGAAGAGGTGTCGCGTTCGTGTAGTTGAAACAGGTGCCTCTATGTGGCAGTTTAAGGGAGGGCCGAACATTTCCTCCTCTGTCCGCAGGGACATTGTGAAATATGGGTGATACTAAACGAGACGAAGAAACGATGAGATTTGCACTTGGGGTAGATTTCAATCACTTTCGCGCAGCTTAAAAAGAACCCATTGTTTAATGCTCGAGCACAGTTTGTTTTCTCATATTTGTCAACACTCCTACCATGCCTTTTCAGTCTACTAACATTGGAGGAACCTCTGTAAAGACCCTCCTTTGCTTTTTGCTTGACCCTGCTTTTATCAATATGCTAATGTAACGGTCTTGAATCCTTATGCAATGTTCGTGACGTTGACTAGAGAATAAATAATGGAATATTATCTATGCATGTAAACTTTAAACTGTATGTAAACGTGACCCTATCTTAGTCTGCATGACTGATAATGTCAGAACAAAAATATATGGGTTTTATTGAAATGTGTTATGGGTTTACGCGATAAAATTCTTGGATATTTATTATATGGAATTACAAAGAAAATTCAGTTAGAACCTCTACTACCTTTGATTTGAATTGATATTTCCTTCATAAGATCCTATTTTTATTTAAGTTATGGAACGTCATAGATACTGACATCTCCCAGGAATACTCGTCTCTCTACTTCAAAACTGGGACTTGAACGGGAGGATGACCAAACGATTAGACGGTTTTGGTAGACAACTTTAGGTTAGACTGTCTCACTTGCGGTTTGAAGTTCATTGCTTCAGTAACGCTTTCGCAGGTTTAGGGAACCATCAACCCTGTAATACGTGGTCATGTAAGACTATCTAAGCAGCGAGTGTATATTTGAGATCTTTGATTGCGTTGGCTTTCGCGACCTGAGTTTATACCATTTACGCGGTCCGGGTCGAGTCGCGTCTGTGTCCTTGTAACGAGTATTCGTTAAAACCGTTTTTGTTAAAATATTTAATTTCTTCCATAGATCCATGAGAGCATTTGATTTTCTGTTTTTAAACAGCGGGCGTGCTTGTGTATAGGGTTCCGCGTTCGACGTTTGTGTGGTTTTGGCTGACCGAAAAGAGCCTCGTATGGTAGTGGCGGCTGACGTCCCAGCCAACATACCGGGAGCGGTAGCTCAGTGCATCCACTGATGTCACTGCAGCGCCTCTGACCGGGAAGTCCTTGGTTCGAGTCCTGACAGCGGCAGGATTTTTGACACTGGCTTTTCAGCTATGTCGAATTCAGTCGCTGTCTGGAGGAGAATTCTAGCGGCCGGCTGCTCTGATCGGTAGTTTTCCGTGGTTTCTCCGATCAACACCAGGCGAATGCCGGAGCAGTACCCTAAGAAACGGGCCACGGACCGCGTGCGATCTGTCCTTCCTCTTCCTTATCCTATCCTCTCCCCTTACACACACCCTTACACTAACATGCACTACACTACCACATATTCCGGGAGTCCGGTCGGGAGCTTAGAGCTTGTCCCGGCTGGGGCGGTGCCCCGCTGGTGGGAGAGTCCTGGTTGGGAAAACCCGCCAGCCGACGGTAGATCGGCGCCGGATGTCGTCATCCAGCGGGGCAAGACCACCGCCATCTTCCGAGAAAGAAAAACAACATGCACTACACTAACGGGACTAATGACCAAAGCAGTTGACGCGCCCGGAAACACGAAAAAGTCAATCAATCAAATCCAGCCAACATATTGTGGCCTTCCTCTGAGCTGTACTACTACATGACACAGTCGTGCCTGGTCTTGGTCAGCCAATATCTTTTTTAAACAGAATACACTTTCTTCGGAACCTAACAATAAGGAAGGCGTTTCATTGACGCTCTTCGCCAGCGACTGCGCATTTCCTTCCTAATTGCGGCGGACGCTCTCGTTTTCCCTGTGGGCGACGCGATGTCTATCTGAAGAGCCTGCGAAGATGAAGGCGGCGTTGCGCAAGAGGCCGCGGCGGTGGGATCTCGGCCGAGGCCTCGCGACTGCTCTTGTCCGCCTCCCCCCGGAAGTCCCGGAACACTTCCGGTGATGTGCCTGGGAGCCTCCCCCCCCCTCGTCACACGTGGCCTCACCTTCGCCATTGCAACCGCCTTCACGGACGTTTCACGAAGTGCTTTTGGTGGTTAGCGCAGCGGGCTGATGAACCCAAGTTGAGGGTTCAAACCTAATCGAAGCCGTTGATTTCTAAGAGCGAAAAAAATCCTTCGTATGCCTTCCTTTCGGTGAGGAAGTAAAGCGGGCTGTCCCATGTTGTAGATTTCCTGCATGTAAAAGATGCTCAAGCGTGAAAGAAGCATCTGAGCTAAATTTAAATCGCCGCTCGAGTTATACCTTCTTTCTCCCCTAGTTGGCGAATGGAGTGTAGTGACATTTGTGTGGTCAGGCGGAAGAGCAGGTCTCATGGCGTGAGTCTCGCCACGTAAAATAAAGCAACATTGAATTAAATTGTACTTAACTGTCGCACATCAGTAAATTGAACGACGAACATCACAGTAGGGTTGTTTTGCTCTTTGTTAAGGTAACGAGTTTCTCTTTCATCGTTAAGGAATTTTATTAATAGGACTTTCCCCAACCTTAAATGATAATTTTGTCTTTCAACGCTTCTCCAATGTTTCCAAGAAAATTTGAAGCTGTCGCAAGACGTAATAGGTTTGTTCCAGCGATGTCTTTTAGGCCTGCACGTATGCACGTATTCTTACTTTAGTGTCTTTCGGTGGAAAGAACTGTTGTGCAAACGGAGCAACATAGTTAATGTTGACTAGTTGTTGTAGTTCTTCAAAATGAAGGGCGTGACTATCTGGCTCCCTGCGGAAAGGATCGCAAAAACAGAAAACGTTCTAAATGCATATGTCCTTATAGTGCCTCAGAAACTGAAAATATTTTACCCAGAAACTGGTGGTAATATTTTGCTAATCACGTGTATCTTTAGTTCTTAAATATGTTCCTCCAATTACATTGCAATTTACTCTGAGTTCTACTGTTGACCCCTCTCCCTCCTTGCTCTTCCCCAGGCATGACAATAGTTCGCAACTGTTAAACTGCTGATGCAATTGATGGAAACACGGCCCGAGACTCGTTCTTGAGGGTGGTGCTCCGGCATTTGCTTGGTGTTGATCGGAAAAAATATGAAAAACTACCAATCAGAGAAGCCGGTCGCTAGAATTCTCCTGCAGACAGTGGCTCAAAAAATTCGACTTAGTAGCTAATGCCGAAAATTCCCCAACGTCGGGACTCGAACCCTAGGACCTCCCGGCCAGACGCACTGCGGAGTCCATTGTAGCGGTGACTCTGATTTAATACAGCCTCTAAGTAACTTTTCGTGATAATAAATATGCAATAGCCAGCTCATTCCCGTTCATACGAATATCCTTTAAGGCAGAACCTGTGTCAGTTTCATACTTTTGTGAACCGTATGTGCACATGCAAAGTATTGTTCGCGGTGCTTTTGGCTACGAAAACGAACTCGCTGCACTTGTATCAAATTCTTCAAATGATGTTTCCAGAACGGTTTTCCAAAAATGGATTTGTTGATGAAACATGATGGTTGGTTTGAGATCGTAATTTGACTAAAATCAGTTTATACCGTATCTTCATTTTTATTTTGAAAGCTTACATAGCTTTTATACTACTCATATCGTCAAACGTTGTACTTTCAATCCAACTTTCGCCCTTGTTCGGTCATGAAGCAGCCAAAAATAACTTCGTAATGGGAAAGCAAGGAAATTTGGAAGGCGTACTACGTGAGCATTCTGTGGGGAGAAGACCTTGTGTTTTATTTATGGTGTTGTTTTGGTTTTCAAGTGTTATTCAAATTCCGTTACGGTAATGTTTTCTTTTCCATTGTGATTTCTCTTCAAGCATGTAAATTACCTAACAGTGCTGCCCTGACGTCGGTCTCAGCTTTCATGATCGAACTCCATTAGAGATAAGAGGGAGAACAAAATAACACGTTAACATTCAGAACTCGGTAACGGTGAAAATTGTGGAAACTTGATGTGGTGTTGACATTGTCTCAGTTATATAATTTAAGAGTATTTTTCTCAAGGAACCTTTCAAGCACCACGATCATTGTTAGCGATTTTTTTTCAAAGACATAAGCGTTGCATATTTGCAGGGTTGAGGATTTTACAAATAATGAGCATAATCACGTTACTTTTCGAGTCAGAAAAAATGTTTTTGTAATTTTTTAATTCATTATAGCAGTTAATTTATTATTTTTTAAATCCAAAAGAGATGGTTTGCCTGTTGAAAGTGGCAAAGACAAATCACCATGAAATCTTTGAAAGCATCTAACATCATTAATTTGTAATTTCGTAATTGACACTGATAATCAAAATCTTTTGTGATCGCAAACATACGGATCCAAACGTGAAGAACAAGAAGAAGAAAAGATAATATTTTTGAAGAAAACTAGGATCTGTTATCGAAAGGAACAACACCTCACCGTTCAAAAAATAATAATGAACAAATTGATCATATCGATATCGTTAATATTCTAAATATTGTTATTTCTTCTATTAATATATTAAATTATAGAAGCGTGAATTGAGTATATTGCAATGTATAGGCTAGTTAAAATGTAATATTTTACACACTTTGATTTCATTAAAGAACTAATGGTTTTACATACATTTGCTTTTGGCTTCAATATTTCGGCATTAGTCTCTATTCTCTCTATATTACATATTATCAAATAAATCTTACGCTGTTCAACTCATTGAACGTAGATCTTTCATGCTTTGCATTACGTCCTGCAATAAAAGTATCTACAAGCTAGTAGGGTAATTTTTCTTCAATATATTCAGCATACCGGAGTTGACACCTCCGCATATATTGCAGTATCAACGTATTGGTATTTTGAAATATTTTGCCATTTATCCAATAGGGCTCTGCTTCATTCAGTGTTGTAATTTGTAGTATGTGTATCAAATCTATTTTCTTGGCGTACAATAAATTGATTACGTGAATCGGATTGATATTCCAAGCGCTTTCCTTCTTTTGCGTTCCGTCACTTCTGATGGCAATTCTCAAGTGCCACAGATAAATGAAACACTGCTTTTCACATATTTTGGTGAGCAATTTAAGTTGATAGAAATAAATGTTAATATTAAAAAATCTGGGGTGAGTAGAACAATGGGGCTATCCCACATTTTTTTGAAATTGAGTTATCAGCATTATACAAAACTTCGAATATTATTATTTTAGTGTAATATGTTATTGATATCCAGTATGGACGTATATTCAAGTGTACTGTGTTTAAAAGTTTAATGTATTGAGTTATATTCCGGAAGTTCAGGTAAAACCCTCATTATCTCAGAACTAGGTCTATGTGGGATAGCCCCTTGTTTTACTGAGCCCTTAAATTTATGAAATGTGTCTTGAAAGAATCGATGTAAAGCCAAAATCACATAATGTTCTTCCTTGAAATCGTGAATCGATACGAATCTATGCTGAATCGATACTTAATAATATCGACGTATCTCTATTTCGTTGAGTGTATCGATACCAGAGATCGAATCCCGAATGTTCTGGAGAGCGTAGCGGTACCGGCTCCACAGGCACCCGCATAGCGTCCGTGCGGCTGCACCGCCGGTGCAGCCGGTGGCGAGCGGGCCTCGCGAAACACGTGTGATGACGCGGCTGGAAAGTGGCAACACTGGTTTGTGTGTCGCCCGGGAGACCCACTTGAGCGCGCTTGTCGGATTCTGCGCCGAGCTGCTCGTAATGGTGTACTCGGCGCGTTTCCCTCGTCTTTTATTTTCTCTTCGTGAAGAGGCATCAGAGAGCGGCTTTGTGTCGCTGGCCCCCAGTCTTTTGTTTCATCCGAGGCGAACAGTCGTGCACTCTCGCTGGACTAATGTACACTCCACTCTGGATGTAGCGATTTGTCACCAACATGGGAAGAATTTTCTGTTTGACCTACACTCGATTCCATTTCGATTCGAACGGCAAAGAAACTATGTATCATCTATACGACATCTGGAATAGTTTAGTAATGAATTTACATCTATTCTTATCTTGGAACGTGAATTATTTGCTTTTTTATTGTCGATTGAATTTTAACTAGAATATTTGATATATTGATTAGAAAGGTATTTCTGAATTTTTTTCATATCTAAGAAATTACTAAAGACCGTATAAATGAATAGGAGTAGTCAGACGTGAGTTTTCGTAAATGAAGACAGGAATAATACATAAGATCTCTGAAATAAATGTATTACAATTTTCGTTTTCATTTTTTACTAATTTCTGGTTTGTTTTCATCTAGTGTTCTTTTTGAATGACAAGGGAAAGGAATATGAAATCTCTACTCATAGTATCTCAAATGACGAATTATCTTAATTACATGAAACTTCTCATTGCATCTTAAGTGTAGCAAATGCGGCATTCTAGTCAAAATAATTCATAGAGCATTAAACTTCTTCCATCTTATGTTCCGAATTCAACAAAATGCCTGATAAATATTCGATACTTTGGATATTCTGATTAATGAAACTAAGACACAATAGATCTCTCCGTTGAATTAGTACACATAAAAATGTCTCTTTAGTTTATTAAATTGAGCTTGTCAACAATGGTGTGTGTATGTATAAACATACGGGTGTGATTTGACACAAGTACAGTATCAATGTTAATTTCGTTATCAGCACTTTCCCTTGACGCACCTTGTAACACTCTGTATTTCCCCCTCGTAATACAGTTAAACTTTCAGATTTACGGAGAAAAACTAAGAAATATTAAAGCGTAACGGAAGGATATTTGTTGCAGCTGCGCTAATGTCTGGTAAAGTCCCATGACAGGCAAATGCCACATTCAGAATGGTCCGCATTGAATGTAAATGACGCGGCAGGTTCTGCGGGAAGGCAACCAAGTCGACCAATCACTTTCCTTATTCTCGCCAGTCATTGGCTTGGAGAAGATTTAATTATCTTGGGGAAATGTTACATCGCAGGTCCAAATAATAAGAATTCATTTTATTTAAAAAAATTAGTTCAGAACTGATAGCTGGTCGGGAAGTACAGTATGCCCTAATTGCTGTCATGCATTACAAGGTTTCTTAATAATAACGTACAGCTTTTAGTAGTAATAGCATTAGTAGAGGTATGGCGAATCATAAAACGATAGATCCAACAAGTGACCTGTATCTTTCTAAGTCTAAAAAAAATTTTGCACAAAGTTCGTATTGAAGACTTCGAAAAATTGAAATAGATTGGAACTCCAGTGTGCACTGACAAACCTAAATTCTTATACCAACTCCACGTCCTCTCGATTGGTATTTTTTTTTTTTTGGCTAGAGCTTCCCATCAATATAATATTTTGGAATGTGGAGTTAGTGGCACAGTCTACTATCTTGGGAACAAGTTAAATTTATCGTGGTCGTGTCGCTTGTATTGTTCACGATACTAATCACTTGATTTCTCCCGATAATTCTATTGCAGAATCGTTTTCCGATATGACTGTATCGCATCCTGGGAGTTGGCGCGTAATTCAATCTAAGTATAAACACAAGACAAATAAAACAAAGAAGAATATGGAGAGGAGGAAGTAGAAGAAAGAAGTAGTTGACAAAGAAGAAGGATCGAACTACAGAAAAATTTCCTAAATACGCTAACGTGGCTAAAGAAATCGCTTCTTCGTTGAAACATACAAACGTGGAAACAGTTCCAACATGCGTAATGCACAATTAAATTCCTGGGAACGAAACCACGTCCGCCAAAATCGCAGTCGGTGATGAAGCAAAGAGCGGGCACGGAGACAGGAAGAGCGCACCTGGCCCACATCGGGGGCTGCAGGGGGCTCTCAAACTGCGCTCAATGACGCTTGCTTTTGTTAAAACTGCTTTTAACCAATAAATACGTAAATGTTTTTACCTACTCGACGTAGAATGCAAGTATTTCTAAATTTATTTCTTTTGTCTCCAAAATGGGAAAACCACTTAAGCTATTTTTGTCTTAGCTCAGAATTCGTATTTTGTAAATATTAAAATATTCAAAAGATAAACTTTCTAAACGAACCAAGTAACAAGCTCTGAAAGGTCTGAATGATAGATGAGATTGCTAAAGAATTGTACGCACACAGCCAGAGCATATTCACGGAATGCGAGAGTGGCGACCTCTGGCAGGTTTCTCAGGCCCCTCCCGTTTCCCATGCCTCTCATTCCCCATTACTCCACCATCGTTCACCTCCTCATCGTTTCCTCCAACGTCTATTACACCGGCTGAGTTAACTCAACGCCAGCTTTACCGTTTTCTCTGCAGCTGCTCTGACAAGGTGGTCTTGGGGTTGGAGACCTGTCGGTGGAGAATGTTCGACACTAGCTATGTAACTAGGTCGAATTCAGTCGCTGTCTGGAGGAGAATTCTAGCGGCCGGCTGCTCTGATCGGTAGTTTTCCGTGGTTTCTCCGATCAACACCAGGCGAATACCGTAGCAGTATCCTAGCAAACGGGCTACGGGCCGCGCGCTATATTTCCTTCCTCTTCCTTGTCCTATCCTCTCCCCTTACATACACACACTAACATGCACTATACAACCACACATGCCGGGGGACTGGTCGGGAGTTTAGAGCTTGTCCCGGCTGGGGTGGTGGGGGAGAGAGCACGGGGAGTAAATCTGCCAACAGCGCTGTGTAAGTCAGCGCAGGATATCACGAGCTAGCGGTGCAGGAACATGCCACTTGGCACTGCGCCAACGGGACTAATAACCATAGTCACTTACGCACCCTGAAAAATCCATCAGTCAGTGTATTGTGTGCCCAATAAATCATTATACATGGGCCTCAATGAACGTAGATAGATGTACGCAGTGCTTAATTTATAAAGTTTTAGGTTGCGGAACGCGCCGCAAATTAATTGTTAATCTAAAAGCAATATTTCTATATTTATAATATTATATTCCTGAGGTACCGGAAATCAACCTTCGCGTTTTGCCGGAAATCAATCCCTGCTTGTAGGGCCCCCGAAGTCCAAAAAGTAAATGACTTGTCTTCTTGGTCGCGGTTCCACAGTCGACGCTTTTATCCACGGCGAAGTCGTTCAGGTCAGTCGAACTGCAATTCCAAACAAAACGTTTCCACCGACCGCAAAATCTTCTCTTCCACTAGCACTCATTCTCGGAATATTTTAAGAACGAGTATTGATATTTCTTCAAAAGATTTGGGTGTACGATGGTATTTAGAATCGTATTAGTTGAAATATCAGAGCGCGTTGTGTTTTGGGGTTCCCAATCGCGGTCAAGTGAATTTTATGGCTGGCGAAAGGGGCCGCTGCGAGGTTTCTCTTAGGTTCGGTTTTCCCTGCACATGTTCGAACATTTTATTAGGTTGTCAGAAAGTAATTTGTCAAGTCCTAAAATGTTGGAGGCTTCTAAAAACGTCTTGAAATCTTCGGAATATTGAATTTTGCAACGAAATACAAGTTAGTGGTAATCATGATAATTCTAAGTAAGCTTAATAAAATAAAAGTCCTTTTTGTAGATGATGAGTAATTACAAAGAAAGTATGGGTCACAAAAATGATAATTCACCCAGCGTTTTATCAGTTTCCAATAGGTAGTAAATAAATGTACAAAGATCTGTTGACGTTTTCGGAAATTACTTTGTTGAAAGATATATAAATTATGTTCAATTATAAAATGTGTTCCGTTATCAAATGCCTAGAAAACAATAACACTGAATACCAAAATCGGACGTAAACATCATTACAGGTCCTAAAATATTGAACGAAGGACGAATATTCTCTTCTTGCACATTTTGAAAATGAAAATGTTCTAAATGTTTCTGAAGAGTAAATCACGAATGACGTAATATCTGGTTCCATAAATGAAATTGGTTTCTTAGACTATTTCTTATTCCCATTTTGAGAAGTTTGGACTGTTGTGGCTTAATGCCTTCTAATAACTTGCCACCCGTTTTAATACACACTCTTGAAGGGCTGTGCCGTTACTGTGCGCACCGACTGTAGAAGAGGCAGCCAAGCTCTTCGCTCCTCAGGTGTCGTCAACTCAACGGTGCCTCATTGAGCCAAGTGCAGTTGGGAATAACGGATGGCACGAAACAACACAAGTGCGTTCCACAATCGATGCTGCATATTATTTTTTATAGGGAATTGAAGAAAATTAATTCCTAATTATTTATGTTCCCGAGAAAGGACATGTAGAAGAATATTTTAAATTAAATTGACGTCCTGAGTGAAAGAAGGTGTTAACTCAGAAAATGACCAAAGAAGATATTTGAGATTTAGTGAACTTCTATGAAACATGTTTATATTGCTGGAAAATATTTTTTTGTCTGACAAATTTGTGATTTTCATTGAAAGTAACAAAACAACTAATAGGAAACTCGTAGAAAAGTCGTTTTGCCGACAAAACTAAAAATTGAGTTAACATCTTCATGCACTAAGCCTTTCAATTGTTAATGGTTATGTAAATAAATGATTTGGTTTATAAAACATCAAAGTAACTGCACTTTGAGAAAGCTTTGGTAATTTCAGTACCTAGTGCTGATGTTAAAGTTGACGTTTGAACTTTCCTCCTAGACATATAATCACAAAGAGTGATCTGGTCATTTAAAATTGCATCCGGAATACTTCCGTAAATGGAAGGAGGGAGAAACTCCATTTACATAAAACAGAAAACCCTCTAACCTAGTTTTCTAGACTTAATATCAATCGAGCATTTACTAATAGCTCAAGTATCATTATTCGCAATAAAGTTATATGTATAATAAACTATTTTTGTTGGAGATAAATTACTAAAGAGCGTTTTTTCAAGTCCATCAATAATTTTATCATTGTTTTGGTCGGAATTTATTAGTTTCCTTGAAAACATTGAGAAAAGAAGTAAGAGGAGAAAGAGCATTGGGAATATCAAGCATGTTTCTAAAAATAAAATTCTTAATATTTGAATGTTTGAGTATTTAATTCGCGCGCCGACAGTGACTTTCAGCGTTTCTACTTCATGCTTATTGCCAGTGCAGGTGTTTAAAGACCGGTTAGTTTCCGCGAAATGTGCGACCAACGAAACGGGTCTACTCAATGCATATTTTCGGAGTTCTTGTTTGTCAGCTCATTTGGGTGCAGGTCAGTGCTCGTATGTCGTTAAATAAAATTTCAAAATTTAGTGTTGTAGTTTCATCTTGTGTGATTGGCAATTGCAATTAGTCAGGAAGGAAATCGGAATAAAATGAGCTATTGAAATATTTTTTTGCAATAATTACTTCATCTGTAACAGAATCTTTAATTTTAGCAGCGAGTGTCAGAATATTGCTGCGAACGTTTAAATATTTAAAGCGGACTTTTTTTTAATATTTTAGTACTTCTCCTTTAATTGATAGTTACAGAACTACATTATCCCGAATAATTGAGAACACAATACGCATCAAATATGTTTTGGAGCATATGTTTTAATATTACGATTTTTGATACGACCACGATGCTAGGAGATTATTTCAAATGATTGGAAAATTAGTAGCTTACTTGGAGATGTCGATCTTCTCGTATAATCTTAAGTATACAAAAACGAGAAACACAAACATAATTATTTCACTGCCATTAATCGGTTTAAATTACTTTCTGAATATGTTAATTTATACTTCAATCACTTATTTTATTTTGCCATTCCATTAAAAAAACTATTTTCGTGTGTAGTTTCCGATTTTGAAGGCATCGAATTACGAGGATGATTCAAAAAAAGATGAGCAAACTGAATATTTCTGAAATTTCGTATATTCCTACATGTATAAAAAGTGTCATTTCTCAACAAAATCCCTTTCCTTCTCCCAAAATTCAGCGAAGAAAACTCACCGCCACCTACGAGATGCGAAAAAACATGTACTTCACTTTCAGGACTAACGACCTGAGCAGTTGATGTGGCCGGGAACACTAATTAACTAATGAATCAATGCAAATCCAGAGAGGAGCCAAATTGACCGCGCGAGGGTAGTTAGAGGCTCCCGGGAGTTGGGCAGCGTTTAGTGCCGTTGGTTCCCGCTTGGGCGCCGGTGGCGGCCGTTCCCAGGGGCGGGGGCGAAGGTCTCCCACGCGCGGGCGCCAGCGAAGCCCGTGACGCAACGCGCGCGCGCGGACAAAAGACGAGCGAAACACCTCAAATGAAGACGACTTTTACTTTCTCGCTACGCACTAGAGAGACAGTTATGTAATGCTGCCCCAAAAACGGCGAATTTTCGGCAAAAAACTCTTATTATGGGGCACTAGTAACGAAAAAGTGGATAAATCCAGTTGCTAAATTAAAAAATCCTCTATCACATGGTGTAGCCAGAGTCCATGTTTTGTGGGTCCTTGATAGCAAAAAATCGGATGACGGCTAAACGGCTGGCCGTCTGTGAACAACGCTAGCGGCTAAACCGTTCAGCCGATTTTCTCCAAAATTGATATTTTCTATCGATCTAGCTTATGTCAAGTCCCCTTGAATTTGAAACCGATATTTTAATTTTTTGGGAGAGTTTACACGAGTATTTTCGCATTATTTTGCGTAAAAATACGCGCGAGAGTGAACGTTCCGTTTTAGCACTTCTACCTCTAATTTGTTGCATTTTTTCGCAACACGTCTCGTAAGCCCTTTTGGGCATTCAACATGGAGTGATCCTCCGTTTGTCTTTCTTTTGTCTCGTAACGTTGCAGTCAGTCAATGCCTTTGGCCAGGGAGCGCGTTCGATGAAATATTTGGTGTAAATATTAGTAACAACAATTTACAAGCGGTAGCCAGCTTTCGACATCCTTGCTGTCATTACCAACCTATCAAAACCAAATAATAATAATAATAATAATAATAATAATAATAATAATAATAATAATAATAATAATAATAATAGCAAGATTAATAATAATAATAATAAATAATTTATTGAATAAATAATGATTTGAAAACTTATAAATTGCGGCAAGCGGGCAAGCACGATTTATTTACATACAATCGCACACTGCATATTTTGTTTCGTTTTTATTGCGTCTGCAATTAAAGCAAGGATACTTCTGTTTAAGTTTATCTGAAAACTTACAGCGTCTATTAATATTTTCACTCTTCTGAATTAGATGGAAACTTTTTAAAACGTAACACTGAGATTAATTATACTATGCGAACGATTATCGAACTGGTTTATTTTACTTACCCAAAAGAAGTCGTACGAAGAATCCTAAATCCTGAAAAATTCCTGACATTTTAGAAGAAAAAATATGTCAGCCTGGCAGTATTAAAACTACCGAAAACCCGGACGTAGGAAAAGCCGGAAGGTTGGTAACCCTGTCCTAGGTGTTGACGGTCCACAAGATTGGCTTGGTCGAGATGTGTCGTAGTGCCAGATAGATTGATGACAAAGACAAGGGTGTGCTACTGCGCGGCTTATCCGACTTCAGCCAATGAGCTTCAGGCACCAGCTGACGTATCAGTATTAGCGAGAATTTGAATTGCAGCCTCATACCACAATTATCATCTTGTTACAAAGCATTGAAACAGTTTTATGAAGAATTTCTTTTAAATATTGCATCTTGTACACCATATTAGTTTTTGTTGGTTGCTGTCGAAAACTTTATACCACTTTCAAAATGTTTCTCTACACTTGTCGCTTGCCATACACCATGGCGAAGTGTCTGGCCTAGCTTTTCAAACGAAGTGCCAAGCAATTGTTGAAAATTGCTACTACATGCCAGTTTTAAAATGTTTCTCTACACTTGTCGCTTGCCATACAGCATGGCGGTGTGTCTGGCCTGGCTTTTCAAACGAAGTGCCAAGCCGGTGTGGTTGCGTGGTTGGTGACGTACTGGTTCTGCTCGAAACGATCACAAATCGGTGCCCCGGACCAGCCCGCCGGGCTCACCCGTGTCTTTTCACCTTGCCAGAAAATACCGGCATCGCTGGAGGACCTCTGGCTGCTTTCTCGTGCTCTAAGAAACGGTACACATTCTTTTGCAGCTTTTCCAGTTATTTGACGTTCCTGTGCCGTATATTCACGTGCACCCGGCCTTATTACTTTCTCCGTGCACCCAGTGCAGAGAAAGTGCACCGCGTGTGTTGACCGACATATCTGCTCACGATCTGACAAATTGGATAATCTTCAACATGACTCGCTGTCTTTGGAAACTATATTGTATCTCGGAGCAGTTCCACGAATTGTAAAAATGCTATGAATAAAATGATATAATTTTCATTATATTAACAAAACATCGAATATTCAAGAACATGAAATATTACATGAAATTAATTAAATCTGCTTAGTATTATTCTCATTAATTGTATTTTCTTTTACGAATCGATCTCATACATATAAACTGATATGTAGCTATCAAATGATAATTATGGTGAGCATGTGATGGGCGTTTTTATTGGACGACTTTACTGCTATACTGTTGTTTCTCAAGTTCCACATCATACCAGTTTATGAAAGGGGAACAGTTCACGTTCAAGTCAAATGTCCCTTATCGTTTTATTTATTCAGAGTAGCATTATCGATTGGACTTAGCGTGCGGTCAACGGAGCCCTTGATAATTTGAAATGTTATCCGCCAGCGTAATAAGAGTCATTGCCCACAGTAAGATGACATGTCATAACAGACTCCAGCCAATCTATTGAAAGCGAAACACAGTGACACGAAATATAATTCTATCGAATCGGGTAACGTGCGTGTGCCAGATTTTTCTTTATCAGTCTAGAATACTTTCGAAAAAGATGTGTTTCATTAGCAACTAAAATGTGTTTGGAAAGATAAGGCAAGTGATCAATAGATCTTTCTATTTCTTTCGAAGCTACGAATTGATTGGCCCTTTGCGATCCGAATCCTTCTGGAATATTTCTAAAGCGCCGGAGACGCCGCACTCGCAGCTTTTAATAAGTATTTGTTTTGTTTCCATATGTCACTTAGAGTGCAGGAGCATTGTGTACTCAAAATAATATGAAGTGACCGGGAGCGGTGGCTCAGTGCATCAACTGATGTCACTGCAGCGCCTCTGACCGGGAGGTCCTAGGTTTCGAGGCAGACTTTTCGACACTATGTTTTGAGCTAGGTCGAATTCAGTCGCTGTCTTGAGGAGAATTGTAGTGGCCGGGTGCTCTGATCTGTAGTTTTCCGTGGTTTCTCCGATCAACACCAGGCGAATGCTGGAGCAATACTCTAACAAACGAGCCACGGACTGCGGACGATCTTTTCTACCTCTTCCTTGTCCTATCCTCTCTCTTTACACACACACACTTACGTACACTAACACGCACTACACTACCACATATTCCGGGAGACCGGTCGGGAGCTTACAGCTTGTCCCGGCTGGGGCGGTGCCCGCAGGTGGGAGAGTCCTGGTTAGGGGGAAACCCCACTAGCCAACAGTAGGTCGGCGCCGGATCTCGCCATCCAGCGAGGAAATATCACCGCCATCTCCCGAGAAAAAACATGCACTACACTAACGGGACTAATGACCAAAGCTGTTGACGCGCCCGGAAACACGAAAAAATCAAATCAATATGAAGTGAGATGAGAGGTACGAATGAGGAGGCCTCTTCTTATAGCTACTATACTGATGTAGTTACACGATATGCAGTAATGGAATAGCAGGAAAAATCGGCCAAATATGCTCTAACATATTAATCTACGTAGCATCTAATTGTAACCAAATGTCAAGAAATGTCACTTATCTACGCCCTGAAGCAGCGGTCAAAAATGATCAGAATCCTAGAAATCCGCTCCCCAGTGATAAACCAAAGCGCCCGGGCAACGCATGGTTCCCTCAGCAGGTGTGAAGGAGGGGAGTGGAGGGGAGGTGGGGGAGGTGGGGGGAGGTCCTCGTTGCCAAGTGGAGCGTCGGCCGCCGCGCGGCGCCACCAGCGGAACCTCCCCCCCCCCCTCTCCCCTCCCCTCCCCCGCCCTACTCAGCCAGCTGCCCGCGCACGTCGCACTTTTGGCCCTGGCCCTGCAGCTACGAATATAAGGAGATGGCATGGCGTCACAAACTTAAAACCTTTTCCGCCATATTGGTGAGCCCAGAAAGCTTGTAGCCTAGACAAACTGCTTGTGAGTGTTCTGTGGCTTGCAGCTGTGCTCGTGTTCAGTTGTGCTGTTTGGCATCGTTTTTAATATTTAAAAGCCTCGTTCAGAATAGCTAGCTTTTTGCTGACGGCTGTACAAACCGTACGGGAAAAACTAGAAATAACTTTCCACAAATAAGTTGCTTCTCCATGTAATTCGGAACATTTAGTAACTTTGTATGCTATTCGTCGATTTTCGTGAATTTTTTTCTGAAAGATTTCTTGAAGATTCAAAGCAAAGAGCTTTGTGCATTAGAGCTGTACGAAGCTGTCTAGCAATTACAGCAGGTTATCTTCAGCTCATTTCCAAGAAAACGATTTTGATAGAACTTCTTTGTCGTGAGTACGTTTGCGGGAATTCGCAGTTCCATCAAATTTTCCAGATTTTCCACCACATCTTCAGACTCCTACAATTCGTCACAAGCAGCTAATGACGTATTATTAGGCCTGTATCAACTGAAGGTATTGGTTTGATAGACATGTTTTGGACCCACCAATATGGCGGACGGGTTTCATTTGCTGAAAACGGAAGAGGTTCGTAACGGCAACTCTATGTATTCATCGTTCTATACCCGTAACTCATACGCGCCATCAGGCCACTTTTTCTGTCGTAATAAACCGAAACATATGATCAGCTTCCATCACTCTATAGCAAAATTATTTATATATTGTATTCTTCTATCTTCTCTTCTGCATACTAGGGCCCTTTCTTCGAATATACAGTTTGCGTTCAACACTTCGATCTAACGATTAGATATTGGAGAACATCCATATCACCATGAAATGGATATTTTATTTGTTGTCTCGTAATACATTACCTTAATAGTTAATTAACAAAAATAAGTCGTTCTAATATGCGCCTAATTATCGTATTCATGACTATAGTAAATATCCTAATATAATTCACTTGATTTGGTTTTTTTCTTTTTTCAAAATCAACTCAAAATTAGTTTACGTTATTATACGCAATATATATATATATATATATATATATATATATATATATATATAATTTTTAAACACCTTATGATTAATATTATGTTAATGACCCTGTTTTTTTTCATTTACGAACTAAAAGTCTGCACGAAAGCATCCTAACAGAAAGTCACAAACTTCTAGGATTTCTTTAATTCTCAAAAATCAATTATTCAGAAAGTATATTAAAAAATAATTTTATTCAAATAACCAATCTAGAAAAAGCTCCTTCAAATTGTAAAAAAGGACGCAAGCAGTAGTCAAGACAATTACTCTCTGATCTTCGTTTGTTATCAGAATAAAGGGAACTCTACGTTTGCTGGGAGAAAGTCCTTAGAGTCGCATTTCCCTTGTCGCGCCCGCTGATTCTTGTGTAGTGTATTGTGCGTTCACTATCAACAAAACATCGCGAAAGTGAACATTACAAGTGTGGAAGTGACCTACGGAGGGAAACATAAATTACTCCGTAAACAGCACAAGTTTCACTTCGTCATTATCTCGTAGAAACCATCACAAGTTCAATTTGTTTCCTTGAATGAACACGCAAAGCGGTCATTGAAGATGGGTTTTTTAGCAGCAAAGTTTTCTTTACGAAAGGAAATAAAAGAGAATTGAAAGTGAGAGGACACATTTACACAGTCGTTTTCAGAATACGAGCTTCAACATTCTTCGCTGCAGGAAATGAATGTGGGCTTCAATCACCCGGTTAGTGGCCGGGCGTTTGCGAAAGTCTAATTTCTGGCGTCAAATTCAGGAGTCTTAAAGTTTCTCTCCTCCCATTACATTGTACTTGTAGCTGTGTTCAGGCTTTCTGTCGGTTATTGGTTTATCGGTGATTTGTCGCGGGCAGTGCAAATAAATTAATTAGAGGAGTTGTCATCAGCGCATTAATTTTGGAAACTGATGATGTGGCTAAGTCATCGAAAGCTGCCATTTCAATTAACGACATTGTTGGCAAATACAACGCCTCTAATTCTTTTATTTCTGCAGGTTTCCAGATTACACAAGAGATATTCGTAAAGAACATTGGATTTTAATACGAATCGTGGTATTTTATTACCAGCTATTTATTTACGTTATAAACGCTTTTTCCGCCCGAAATCTTATAAAAACAGTTCTCGTTTTAATATGAAAGATAAACTGTAGAAAATTAGATTTGATGGCTCAATTTACTTACTTTTTCTTTCATTTTTGAGGCATTCTTCAAGAAAAAGATGCGTTTCGGAATGTCGGTGTGTTGCATCCCAATTTTCCTGTTTTGGCCAAGACAGTGTATCGGTGTATCAATCAATGTATCGGTGTCGTTTCTTCCTCCGCGTGCGCACCGTCCGACGAGCGACAGGGGCGGCGCCGCGACCCGGAAGGCACGCGTCTATCACGCTTGCGCGCGCACGCACCCACGCACATGCTCACGCACACGCACACGCCGCGCACCGCTCCGCACCGCACGCAACGCGACGCGGCCCCGTTAGCTCAGATCACCCCGCGCCACGCCCCAATCCACGCCACACCACGCCACGCAATACCAAGCCATGTCGCAACCCCTCCACGCCATGCCACGCCACAGCATGCCTCACCGCAACAGGTCCTGCCACACCCCGCCGCACCAGGCCACGCCCCACCCCGCCATGCCATGCCACTGCTATGCCACACCACACACCGTCACGCCACGCACGCCACAGCATGCCTCATTGTAGCATGTCGTGCCACACCTCACCACGCCCCGCCATTCTATGACATGCCATGACACATCATGCCATGCCTCACCGCGACATGCCGCGCCGCAACACATCATGTCGAGCCATGGCACGCCACACCTTGGCAGAGCACGCAATGTCGCCTCATGCCAATCCACACTCCACCACACCGCGCCACCCACTCCCATCACCTCCACTCCCCGGCACACTGTCAACCACGGCACAGACGGTTTTAGAACACACTAAAGCAACCCGCCGTTGACCGGGTATTTATTTATCATAATCATCAATGAGAGGAAAAGAAATGAATTCTGTCCATATGTAAGTAACGAAAGCAGATCCTCGCTAGTAGGAACCCCGCCAATCCCAAATTTCGGATAATCCGAACAAATTTCGGGATGGACGAAAAAATAATCAAATTACATAAAATGCGTATTTGTAGTGAAAACAAAGAATCTTTTTAATTACTGTAGAACTGGACAACTAATTATTGAAACACGAGTTTCGAAATCAAACGTTTATTGCCCTGGTAACTACTGTGCTTGAACTCTTCTGAACAATGTAGCAGTCACTGCCGCATGCTAACGGTTTTGTACGCACTGGACTCCGTTGTTCGCAACGTTGCTACTTCATGTCCCTTCGTCTCACATTGCACTCTACGTTGAATCGTGTCTGTAATCCTATAGATGATTTTGAATGTATACGGTACATTTTGCGGATAATTCCGAATCTGAATAGGCCACTCAATTAGTTCCGAATACTGGGATTCTACTGTAATTTTACGCAGATTTGATGGTACAACGGTCAGTGTACCCTACTGATGTATCCGAATTTGCGGGTTCAAACCCGATCGAAGCCGTGGACTTTTAAGGTCGAAAAAATCCTTCGTACGCTTTCCTTCGGATGGAAAGTAAAGCCTGCTGTCCCATGTAGTAGACTTACTGCATGTAAAAGATCCTCAAGCCTAAAAGAAGCTTCTGAGCAAAGTTGAGATACGCCTGTTTTGTCGTCCAAGATAATACCTCCTTTCTCCGCTAGGTGGTGAAAGGAGCGTAGCAAAATTTGCGTGGTTAGACGGAAGGGCGGGCCTGATGGCCCGAGTCTCGCCACGTAAAATAAGGCATTAACTAACTCACTCACTCACTCACTCACTACATATCCATCTGCCCCCGCTCTATTCACTCCATCAAGTGCACCGGGAGATGTGATTTCTCCTAATAACACCAGGCGAATGCCGGAGCAGTACCTTAACAAACGGAATACGGACCGCGTGGGATCTTTCCTTCCTCTTTCTTGTCCTATCCTCTCCCCTTACACACACACACACTAACATGCACTACACTACCACACATGACGTGAGACCGGTCGGGAGCTTAGAGCTCGTCCCGACTGCGGCGGTGTCCCGCTGGTGAGAGATACCTGGTTGCGGAAACCCCGCTAGTCGACGGTAGGTCGGCGACGGATCTCGCCATCCAGCGGGGAAAGATTGACGCCACCTTCAGATGAAAAAGCATACACTACACGTATGGGACTAATGCTTCAATAGTACGCACCCGGAATCACTAACAACCAATCAGCCAATGAATCAAGTGCTCCTACCCCCTGTTCCCACTCCACGTCCATCACCCGCAAAGCCCCTGCCCACGCCGCTCCAACGCAATCCCTTAATGCACTCACGCACCGCGGGTTGCGTTGTTTTCGAAAATAAAATATGTTAATGATGAAAATAAAAATGTTTGTTTTCGAAAATAAATTATGTTGTAAGCGAATCCCCCGAGATAACGATGGTTTAAATTGCTCAGTGACTTCTAGAGATAAGCAGGAAAAAACACGTAACACAAACTCACTCAGGCAGGCACGATATTTTGATTCTACGCCATAATTGAAAACAAGTAATCGGATTTTCACCTCCGGGTTAGTAGCAAGGTCGGGCAATGACCCTGCCTTAATGAGCATTCTAGATCCAGAGTTCTCAACTCAATTGCTTTTAGGTTTCTTGCGATAACTTACAGGATGAATGTCCGAGCAGTATCTCTAACCGAATGAAATCCAAATATCGAATGAATTCGTACAGTTAAGCTTTATCCAAATAAATCAATTTATTTAACTTTTGATTTGTTTCATAAATCATGTAATAAACAAAGACTAGTTTCTTTGCTGGAGAGTTCCTTGCATTTGTGTGTTTCATTGCAATATACACTATATTTTGTTTTTATCCCTCATACCCAATTGCAGTTGAAAAAAATGTATGTATTTATATATACACACCCACATACATACATATATACAAAAGATCATGCATGGCATTTGTGAGTAAAAAGATTTAAATGGCTCGTTGAAGTATGTTGAAGTTTTCTGCGAATTAACCCTTATATCAAAAATTAGTATTTTTTATTCATTTATCGTTCAAAAACAGTAACAACTCTATGTGGCGTATGAAGGAAAATACTTTGCCCACGTTTTCTAAAGATCCGTGATTCCTTAGTGTGTCTTTCACTCTAAACAGCTGAATTAGGAATAAAAGCAGCAAGGAGCATGCATAATCAATGAGTAGCATACATGAGCCACGTTGATGGTATCCGCTGTTGGGACCTGGCTCGCGTTTCGCAGTTCCGCCCGCGCCCCTGCCCAACTTTCTCCCCCGCCCGCCCCCCACCGGGCGGTCGCTTTCGCCCCTCGGCGGGCGGCCACGGCGCCGCTCGCCCCGGAGCAGCTCGCTCCGCCCACGCCCACGTGCACGCCCACGCGCACGCCCACGCGCACGCCCACGCGCACGCCCACGCACACGCCCACGCGCACGCCGACGCGCACGCCCACGCGCACGCCCACGCGCACGCCCACGCGCACGCCCACGCGCACGCCCACGCGCACGCCCACGCGCACGCGCACGCCCTCACGCACGCCCTCGCGCACGCCCACGCGCACGCCCACGCGCACGGGGCGAGTGCACGCCCGGCGGGCGGCCGCCCACGCCTCCTCAGTCACCGCCCTGCCCCACAAGCAGTATGCTGTCATTTGATGCCTGCAACGCCTTGCAAAACGACACACATTTCATTATGATACAGGTTCTTCACCCATCACAGAGAAGCTTATAAACCAAGTATTGACAATTATTGAATCATTGAGAATCGTTCCAGTAGATGTTTTGCACGATTGCGTACACTAAAATTGTATTTAATATTATATTATGATGATCAGTTTTAATTTATTTTATTATCAGTAATTATTACGTGGATTATTATTTAAAATTAATTGCATCGTAATTTCACTTTGATCCTATTTGATTAACGCAATGGTAGTGGTAGAGGAAACATTTGACTGACGTTAAAATCAGAACGCAAGTTATTTAGTGATTCCTGTCGTGTGTTTGTCCTTAAAATATGGCCAGTTCTTTAGTATTAAATGTCTAGTGAATCAGAGGAGGAGTTGGCACCTCCAGAAATAAGAGAAAAAGCGAAAATTGTGAACTCGGAATTATTGTCCCAACTTTCTTATTCTCTCGCAGACGGATTGGTAAACCAAAGCCACCTGCGGTAGGTAGGGTAGCTGTCCGCTAGATGGCCTTGGCTGAATCCTGTATGTCAACTGGCACGAAGCGATTCAATGTAAAATTATAGTTTATAAAAGTTACCATAAGTCACAGAAAAACTACCGTACGAAACTCGATGTAATGGGTATTAATACACATCATTGTATCTTCGTTTCATAATGTACTATTGTGTCGGTATCTAGTGTACAGTCCGAAAGAATCGACAAAGACCGTGTAAAATAATGAAAGGTATACACACAGAAAAATCCTCGCCAATTCATTGCCTGCACAGTATTTGAATAAGATTGTGGACGGTGTAACCGGTAGGGGGATAAGGTCATAAACTGGTGTCACTGCAGTGCCTACGACGGTCAGGTTCTAAGAAAAGAGTTCCTACGGTGGCAAAATTTTCGACAATAGTAGCTTTTCAGCTAGGTCGCATTCAGCCGCTGTCTGGAGGAGAATTCTTAGCGGCCGGCTGCTCAGATCGGTACTTTTTCTTGGTTTCTAGGATCAACATCAGGCGAATGCGGCAGCAGTAACCTAACAAACGGGCCATGGATCTTTCCTTCCTCTTCTTCTTCTTCTCCTTCTTCCTCTTCGTCATCGTTATTCTATCTACACCCCTTACTTACACGCGCACACATTTACAATCATTGCATGACCATACTTGTCATGTTGATCAATCTTCACATGGAATCATTGAGATTGAAGGTCATTCCTTGTGCAGAGGCAAGTGTTCAGATTGACAAATAGGGGGTTAATTTTCTTTAACTTAGTTCAAGTTAACTAAAGTTAACAAGGTTCTTTTGAAGATTTAATGGATAGTTTCCGAAAATGTTTTTCGAACATTCCTGTATTTATCAAAATAGCAATACATTGTTGTTATTATTATTGATATTGTTATTGTTGATATTGTTGTCATTTTTGTTGTCGTTATTCCCCCCTGCAAGTGCACATGCCTTGAGTGTGAAGGGGCGTGTGAAGGGGCTTGGAGTGATGTGTGTTGGTTGGCTGCGCAGGGGAGCCGTTCCGCGCGCAGAAGGACGACCTCATCGCGGAGCTGAAGATGTCCAAGGACATCTCGGGCATCAAGAAGCTCAAGGTGGAGCGCGCCAAGGACGAGCAGCGCCAGGAGAAGCAGCTCATGGTCGAGGTGACTTGCCTTTTCCCTTTGCCTCCGATTACGGGCACCTCCATCGAAAAACCCTTAGTTACGAGGAAAACATGGACACAGTTGAATGCTACTGCATGTTCTCTCATGAAGAGACACACCGAATTCAGTTAACTTCGAGTTAATAAGTAAATCTAAATAACTAAAATTAGCTTAAAAAATAAAATAATCTGTGTACCACCGTTATTAACTGGTTCTAATGATTTCAGAATTTTTGTCGACGCTCGATCATTAAAACCTTTGTAACGCGGTTGGTACATAGAAAACAATTATTTCATCAAAGAATACGAAACAATGTAATTGACGGGGCAAATGTGTAATCTGCATACTTTTTTTGAGATCCGGAATCTCTTCCCCACCCTCTTACTATGCATAATTGTATGTTTAACAGTAACAACGAAGCAAGGCAACTTTTAAAATGCAAGAAATGTTTGCTTCCGAGTTATAAAAAACTTATTTGTATCGATAAACGAACTAGAGCTTTTGGTTTTTTAGTACTGCTAAAAATATAATATATCCGCGACTCTACTGCTAACACTACTAGCAACACGAGAGCACAACAAAACCTGCGCGTAATGTAATTACATTTATGTTCACAAGCAAAATAAGGGGCCATCTCAGCATTTGCTCAAGTAATCACGGAAACTGGATGAAAAAGCTGATCGAGATGGGGTCGTTGATCTAGAAGCTCAAGTACATTAACATGTTACATTTAGTCTTTTAGAATTATGAAGCACAAAGCTAACAAATACATTAATTATCATTGTTAAAGTCAATATTTTTTATGATCAGTATAATCTTTAATCAAGTCTAAAGAGTTATAAAACAAAAGATTTTACTTATCACGTAAAATGTGAATGGATTTTTCTTTCCTTGCACAATGGGTACCTGCTTAGGGTTGGAGGATGTTAGGAATCCTCTATTTCAGCCGTTTTCCCATTTCCCATGGCTCTCTGTACAATTAGCGTAACGGGTATATAAATTGTAGATGGTCGTGTCTAGAAAAGAAGTGCAAATGGTGTGGCAAGCGAATCATCTTTCGTGATCGTGTGTGGTGGCAGGTGGCGCGCACGGTGTCAGCGCAGACGTTCGTGGAGCAGATCCCGGCGCGCGACGCGGCGGGCAACCCGGTGCCCGAGTGGAAGCGCCAGATGCTGGCCAAGAAGGCGGCGGAGCGCGCGCGCCGCGAGCTGGAGGCGCGCCTGCAGCGCGAGGCCGAGGAGAAGCGCCTGCAGGCCATCCCGGCCTGGAAGCGCCAGCTCATGGCCAAGAAGGAGGAGACCAAGTGAGTGCTTTGGGTGGGGAGAGTAGGAGCAGCGCCAGCTCATGGCCAAGAAGGAGGAGACCAAGTGAGTGCTTTGGGTGGGGAGAGTAGGAGCAGCGCCAGCTCATGGCCAAGAAGGAGGAGACCAAGTGAGTGCTTTGGGCGGGGAGAGTAGGAGCAGCGCCAGCTCATGGCCAAGAAGGAGGAGACCAAGTGAGTGCTTTGGGTGGGGAGAGTAGGAGAAGCGCCAGCTCATGGCCAAGAAGGAGGAGACCAAGTGAGTGCTTTGGGTGGGGAGAGTAGGAGCAGCGCCTCCAGGCCATCCCGGCCTGGAAGCGCCAGCTCACGACGTAGGATTTAACTGGACAGAGCTCGTTTTTGTGAAATGTAATTAGAATTTGACCGAGTCAAGTAGGCTTTGGGTGAATATGTTAGGATTTGCCTCAGAATACTAGGTTTTGGTGGGAATACTAGGGTTAAAATGGGTATTCAAAATTTTGAATAGAGCTCCTGTTTGGAGGCGTTAGCAGGAATATTTGAAATGGGCAGATACATGAATGGTATTAAAACAAATATTTCATTGAGCAAAGGTTTGCCGGTTTAAAACGAATATGGAACACATGGGTACGCAAAATACGCAACTTTACAGCCTGGGATAAATGAAAATCCGGGGCTGTACAGTTTAACATTATGGATTAATACAGTAAAATTGATTCTTATTAGTCAGCAATCAACACTGAAATATTTTTTACAGTTCATTTCCTTTTCAACGTTGTTTTTTTTCAGATTATTTAATTTTATATTATTTGAATTATTTTCTATTTTTGTGCTTGCTTTTTTAACCTGCATGATTGAACTATTAACACATATCGTCATGTTTGTTAGCAAATCTAATAACTCCATTTTTTCTCCTTCACTTTCTCCTAACTGCCAATGATATAGTAAAGAAAGTAAAAAAAGGATATTAACGTGCTAATTGAAAATCTTACATAATTGAATTTCAGTAAATTCAATGCGAATGACAATTGATGGCGTCTTCGCTCCTGTGTATAATTGATCACTTGGAGTTACGAGGTATGCTAGTGAAAATGGCTGTACACCTCCCATTTCACTCGCGTTATTAACCTACTTGATCTGCATTTATCGCTTTAGAAACTTTACAATTTCATACAGTTGCTTTTACATTCTGTCCGCGTTGGCCTAATTCTTTGTGCCTCATTCGTAATAATAGACTTTAGGTACCCGATGATCAACATACACTAAAATTTCCGATATTTTGAAAATGGTCTTGTGCAAGACTACTTTTTTAGATCTCACTCTTAATTAAAAACTTTTGAATGATGATTAAGATCCAAAAATAGCAGACTATGTTTGGTTGGCACTAAAAATGTATTGTTTGATTATTTGAACTCCATACATTTCCTTTATTCACTGGATTCTAATATATAGAGAAGAAAATATAAATCTCCAAATTATGGAAATAATTATATCAGATTACACACCACTCCTGCTATAAATTGCAATTTTAAATTGATTTCGTTTATCGATTTCGTTATTTTGATTTGATTTTCGATGGCTTAGCAATCAATCAACAGACTTGTGATCTGAGAATCACTTCATACTCTGTTGATGAGGTTTTGTTTCAATACCTGCAACGCCATACCAGCAGATCAGTATTCTCTAATTGCACATTGTATCTCCTTTTTTTCTTTCGTCCAGACAACTAACCGCCCCTACTAGCACTAACCAAGGGTAGGCGCTCACTTCTCCCACTGCCCCCGCGCCGAGTGCTTAGCGGTTGGCTTCTTCCAAGGTCGACGGTGGTGTACACACCGCGCGTGGACGACAAGCGCGGTGCTGCCCCCAGGGACGAGACTTGGCACCAGCAGCCGCCGCGCGGCGCCGCCGACGCGGCCCCTGGCGGCGACGGTGGCGCCGTCAACGGCACCAACGGCATCAACGGCGCCGCGGAGGAGAGCAACAAGGAGAACAAAACACCAGCGGCCGCCGCGGAGAACGGCGACGACAACGACGCCGCGCCCATCATCCCGTGGCGAGCCCAACTACGCAAGACCAACAGCAAGCTGTCGCTCGTCGAGTGAGCTGCACGTGGTCGCCCGCCGCGCCGACAGATCGCGCGCGCGCGGACTTCGCCGCGGTGGCGAGAGATGGCGCCATCCGCGGCTTGTTTGATTTCTGCCCGGGACCGGGGGAGCTTCCAAGGACGCTACAAGCAACGCACTACCCGTCACCGTCGCCTCCCTAGAATAATTATTTTTTATAGAATATATTTTTTTACCGAGAGGCGAGTGAAGGGAGATATGTTGTCAAAGTCATTCCTTCGGCGAAGGAGAGAAATGCGACCGCCTCGGTTCCCCTGCCAGACGGAGTCGAGAGGGGCCCGGAAATGCAACACTCCGTTTCCGCCCAGGAATCGCTGCGCAGGTGCGGTACAATGGACGCTTGGCTCAGATGTGATTCATTTAAATTATTTATCAAGTGGTATATTAACATAGACATTAGATTTGCCTATGATGTTGTACATAAAAAAAGTTGTCAAGGTACGAATCGTGTGTTCTTGCACGTAGGTTCCCAGCAAGTATAAATAAATCAGGTCTAATGTTCCAGTGGTGATTGGTACAGTGAATGTATGAAATCTAAATTATTGCTAAGAAAATTATGCTGTTTTGATTTGTATACAAAAGGTTGTGCTGTGGGCTTGTAGGTTATCTTCTTGTTGATTGATGTTGAGCACAACTTTCTTGATTTGCATAGTTACGTAAATATTTTATACACACCTGTAAATTAAGAATATTGTATGGTGAAAAAGAAAATAATTATCTTAATCAGCTGGAATTAAGGCACAGTTAAGGCAGAGGGCTGTACGTTGATTAAATATTGCGTATTTCTGGAAGACAGTAATCTTTCATACAAAGCAACACAGTAACATGAAATACTACCTACACACACTATTTAGAAAGAAAAATATTTGTGTAAATCGATATTGTGCATGGTCATTCCTTGATTACTCTTGTATAGCTGAGGTTCCTGACTCAAACTGTTTATGTGTGAGAACAGAAGAATCTTCAACAAGACGTTGAGGAAGATCCTTCGGAAAGGAATGCATCGCAAATTACAATTGTGAGGGGCAATGGTGAAACGCGAGAGGAGGTGCATCCATGGTCTATGACCTGTGCAAGGCCACACCGGAAGCAAGGTCACAGATGCCTTGAGTGGTGGAGAAGTTCTGCTAACGACATGCAGCCATTGGGGGGTTGCGGATCTTTGAAAGCGCAAAGATGCACGACAACACTGATGTGAACAATGGCTGAGAAGCTATACGCTCTACTTTGGGGACCCATTCAGTAGTTTATGACGTGAAGTGGAATGAACACTTTTAGATATTTCTCTACCATGGTATTCAGGTGTTGAAAGCATGTTTCACACCAACTACACAAATGACTGTTTATGTGATGACCGATTTAACTAACCATTTGTTATTTGTGGTTGCTGTGCATTATAGATTATTGGTTTTTTGAAAAGCATTTTAGTAGTAAAGTAACCAAGTCATAAGTTGCAAAGCATTCTCAATGTGAACACAATTAACAATAAGTATTGTAATAACATTTTCTTACCACAGCATCTTTGGCTTTATGTCAGATTATTTCCAACTATATATACATTTTGGTTAAAATGCATTTAAGATATTCATTATGAAATACAATTGGATTTATTCAGTCACAGAATGACGTGGTGTAGTTATATGCAAGTAAAGAGCAATAATGGTTTAATATATTTATTTTTGTATCTACATACACTTTTCTTTACTCATCAAAAATTAATCAATTTGGCAACTCTTTGGTTTGATATTTTGGACCAATAGGACAGTTGTTTTGATATTTTGATACATTCATTAGGTCACGTAAATTAAAACACGTGAGTGATTTCCAATTCTAGGATATGGTCTTGGGGAAAAGAGTTCGTGAAATGTAAAGCAGAATGATGTAAAAATAATCCATATAATGTAAACTCTTGAAATGTAAGTTATGTTAATGTGTAAAATACTGGTCAAAGATGCAGTATCGTGATTTGTACATAGATTTCTATGTATCTATATGTATCCACTTCTTTCTCACTCTGTAAGTTTTGTGTACGCAATAAATTTCGGTGAATACTTCTTTGTTTTATTTCTTCCGTTTCGTAAAATCCCCATAATAAAATAGCACATTTCATGTCCATTTCACGGTGTAATTGTTCGAAAATATTGAATGTTCATGTGAAAATAGTTACGAGAGGAGGAAGATAAAACTGAGCAAAAAAAGAGAGAAAAAAATAAGAAGAAAAAGAGAAAAAAGAGGGGGGAAAGAAAAACGAAAATGATTGCCTCAAAGCACTACTGTGAGTACAAGATCAGACTCTCCGTCAATCATCTACCTCCCCTGCCTTCACTTTGTCTCTTTTCCCTCCTCTCCATATCTTAGTCACCATGTAACATAGACATTCTCAAGTACTTTCCTACATTTTTCTCCAGGAATAGGCGTTTCTGTAAAATAGATTAATCGAAAGCTATTTAAAATTCAATTGGGCGATAAATCCATGTAATTATTATATTAATTAACTGAACTAATCAAAACAATTATTTTTAAATTAACAATGTAGTCAGAAATTAAACTTTTTCTCAACGTGTCTCTTGCGGAAGTACATTCAACGTTCCTGTGTCTAGGTGTGAATTATTATTCTGTCTGACAATTTTGCATATAGTTGTGTTCCTTGTTTCCAAAAGCTGCTAAACTGATTTTTGATTCAAAATTGATATTAAAACTAAGAAAAATGAAATATTTCTCTGGAATTGTTTACTCGAACTTAAAATTGCAAAAATGGCATTGATGTATTATCGGTACTGCCAAAAATCAACAATAAATCGATTATTTTTTTAAATATCGACACATTTATAAATAATATATTTTTCAATCATTTATGATAATTGCGGATGATTTGTATATGGTTCGAAGGCTAGAATTGCTTGATTTGCGCCAACTTCCTCTTCATTATCCTGAAATGTCAGGACGTTTCAACAGACGCCAGATTTCCCCTTCAACTTTCATGCAATAGTTACAATACTTCAAAATATAAACTTCAGTTCTTTATCAAAGGTAATTCCACGAGTGGTTTGGAAATTGTCGATAAATCCCCGATTCGCGAAGCGAGGAGGGAATTTATGTACAATTTCCAAACCACGAGTGAAATTTACTAAGAATATTTCACGAATGAAATTTCATAAATATAATGTACTATTAATATTTAACATTGTTTTATTTAAATATTTTTACATCGAATAGAAATATATACATAAGGGCAGTTATAAACAACAAAATAAACATAAGACAAACTAAGAGCGAAATTACTTGAAAACACACTTATTGAATAAACAATCTTTAAAGTTTATTTTTAAGGAAGATGTTGAATTTGAAGCGCTACTATGTTTTAATTTATTAATAATTGAAGAATGGTGTTCCTCATTCATTTGGAGATATGTCTTGAGTGACGATTACATAACTTCTATCAGTAGACAAAACAAGGCGCAAAATTTTTCACCTCCAGGGAGGTAATAATAACTGATAAATATGCATAGTAAAGTCGTCTCTAATTGGCTGGTAGGGTCCCAGTTCTTGCACGCTATTGGCTGAAATTTCTTGAGTGGAATAGTCAGTATAATGCAATAGGCTGCTACTATGTCTGGTCGTTAACTGGAGACTCTACATCAAAGTAACTTGGTAAGTGACTTGAAACTTTCTACTTTCGCTCGTGCCCGGATTTGCGAACTAACTTCGAACATCTGTTATCAACTGGAAGTCTTCTACTCAAGGTTCCTTTGCCTCTTTTAAAAGAAAAGGACACCTTATGTGCCCCATACATTTTAATTTAGTTACGAATATAAATGCTTACAATCTGGAAACAGACTAGTCGGGGTTCACAAATTTTATCTCGGTGTCACTTTTTGAACTTGGGAACTTTGCAGTAGAAACAAAACCTGTCAGCATTAGGAAAAGTCGCTAAATGTCGCATTTTTATCATTATTGACATGATTTTTTAATACAATTCTGTGTGTAACAACTGTTCCAGAGTTATAGGTATGGGAATAATCAAACCACAATAGTATATATATATATATATATATATATATATATATATATATATATATATATATTGTAATGATCCATCGTTTCGAGACCAAAACCCCAGATGCAACGTTACCAAAAAAGTGACAAAGAATAAACTTGTATATGGAGTGCAACGGTGCCGATAGAAAACATTTTTGTAAGTCCAAATTAAAATAAGGAATTGTAGCGCGTGGAATTTGGGGAAAATTGAACATAATCGTCCGGTAGAGCAGAAAATATAGAATGAAATAAAACAAACGGCATCAAATTCGGTCAACACCTTCAGCAGATATAAATTGAAACACAATTGAAATTTTCTAATAACATGAACAGAATACGGCCATTGTTGAAGTGTAAAATAAAGATTATAAACAGGGTTTTTTAAGAATTATGACAAAACGCACGGACCGATTCGGCTAAAATATTGGGAAATAATAGACTAAAATAAGGAAAGACGACAAAATTAGTGTCAACTTTGTCGCACGTTCGGAAGCAGAGTAATGATAAAATATTTGGAAGTTACAATGAACCAAAAAGGATAAACAAATGATGCCATGTTAAGAAGCGAAGATAGTCTTTTGGAATCAACAGAGGAAAAAGGCAAGCGAGTGGCAATTATTTTGTTACAGAAATCTTCTGTAACAATGTGAGTTACTAGAAAAAAATTCCGATGGGAGTCAGATGTGTCGTGAACACTGGGGGGAACGCTTCCTGTGCGCGAAATTGGCGTGTTGCTAAGTTTTTCAAAAGTGTAGAAATTTAAATAGAATAACGTTGTGATGGGTGTTAGAACTTTGCAATACTAGGAAAAGGAACAAAATTCGGGAGGAACTTGACTTTTTTTTTAGTAGGACTTGATGTGATTACGAATCACGAAATGTATTTTATTTTCGTGTAAGAAAATTCAACGCGACGAACATTTCGTTATGGAATATAAAAGAATAGATACCCGGATCAGTACGATTGGACGATTATTTTCAATATAAACGGATGAGATCGGTAGTAATTTCAAGAAGTGACGTGTTCGACGACACGCGGAAAATAGTTGTGTTTCATTTTGTCTGTTTTGCCGAGCAGTATACCGCGAACACATAATTTTATTAGTCGGTGACGGACTGGCAGCTGAATGGTAACACTTATGCGAATAATAGCGGTTTGCGAGAAGTGGTTTCTGAAGGCGACCGCGAGCAGGAGTAGACGGCGACCGCACATCGAAGAGCATTGGACGGCGGCCACCAGACATCCCTGTTACGAGAGCTGAGCCGCAAAACAGGGAAGTGACACGCGTATATATGTGTGTGTGCCTGAATTCCTTGCAGATGCTTCATTGAAGACGCATTCCATAACTAAAGAGAATTATCGAAGATCAAGTTTTGTCAGTAGAATTAAAATAAGAAATAGTCAAAAGAAAAGTAGGGAATGCGCATTCGATGTATGAATGGGATTTTTATATTGTTTTGTGTTATTGTGTGTGAGTGATTTTCGTTGTTGTGTGTTACTTTTTCTGTTTGGAATGTTTATGTTATAGGGCACTATGTACTAGTGTAGAAAGAAAGACGGTGAATTGTCGCCGTATACAATGAAAAGAGGGAAGGCTAGGAAATATTAATAAACGATCGAACCAAAATGTGGTTCGTTTTTATCGATCAAAAATATTCGTCGTTATTTACCCCAGCACGCACAATCCGTTTGGATTCCTGTATAGGACAACCAGCTTACCCACGGTACTAGATAGTCGAAAAGGAAAAAAAAGGGGGATTCATTATATATGGCTGTTCAAAGCGCGGGCGAGGATAAGCGAGGACGATAGGGAAAGATACATTACAATATATATATATATATATATATATATATATATATATATATATATATATATATATATATATATATATATATATAATTTTTACTATTGTGGTTTGATTATCCCCATACCTATAATGGATTACCACAAGATATCGGCTACCACCACGGAATTTGTTCCAGAATCTCCAGATTAATAAACAAAATTTAATAGTATCCTATGTTTTATGTGTTCATATTTTCTTTTAATTATTTTCACGGCACACTCACGTATTCTTGTGACACATTCCTTTTTGAAAACCACTTAGACCAGAAAGTGCATCTCCAGCGCTGCATCCTGGAGAGCCCGCAAGACTTCATTGCGTCCATCCTGCCATGTTGTCGTCCTGCGAAGACTTCCTTGCAGCACTTCGAGTCGGTTGAGTGTCAACCTCCATCATTCCGTTAATCTCGGAGAGTATGTAATAAACGACATGAAATACTTAGTATTCTGAAGGGGCTTTCCATATCCCACATGTACGTTTCTCTTGTGACTTCTCTGCAGTTCTTCTTTCGTGCAATGTAATCGTAAGAGTTCAGCTAGTATAAAACCTTAGAACCATTCTACTTTTGGGAAAACGTTTCCCATCATCGGTGGTGCTTGTATCCATGGCATCTACAACCAAAAAATTTCAAAATAAATCGAATATATAAAAATCTATGTTTGTTTGTTCGTATTTTATGCGCTGCCCTACCGTTCATTCGATTGCGATAAAACTTTGTCAACTAATTGCATGCACTTGCGCAAAAACTATAAGCATAGCACAGTGAGAATGAGCGTATGTCTGTCGCAGTTAGACGCGCGATGATGCTCATTTTATCGTTCTCAAGCGCCCCTGAACAGAAGCTATGCGCAACCCGCCGCACCCTCAAGTATTAAGTGATGATGGTTGCATATTCTCCCCTGCGATTGTGAAATATCGACAGGAATTATTACTTGAATGTTATCTCGGACAAGCGTATATAATTTCTCCAAGTCAGTGTCATAGCAAATGCATGCCCAAACTCGAGGGAGAACAAGAACAGGATACTTGGCAACCATCTCCTAACCAGGACATACAGTAAACCCATACTCGCGAGAAAGTCTTTCAGCTATTATAATTTTTCGAGAGCTTAGCGTAAAACATGATTAACAACCACGTGTTCAGTAGCGTGTGAAGTGACATTGCAATAGCGAAGCATTGCCGGATTCACTATTTCTACATGAAATACCTTAATTAAATACTCAAATATAGTAAATTACAGTACTTACTAATGTAATGCGGTCAAAAGAATGTGAAAACAATTTAAAGGCTTCGTTAAAAAATCATCATTTACAAAGTTGCACAACTGTCAGTGATTAAGCGTTGGGAGGTGGAAAAGAAGTGAAAAGATTCATAATCATGCTAATTTTTTAGATATTTGTTCATTTATCCAAGTATTAGAAGGTTTTGCTGACCATTTTGAAATTTCTAATATTTTCAAAATATTTATTTCTGGTCCTTCGTTTTAGAGAAGTAATATTTGAAAACTGTTGTTATAGTCAAAAAAGAAATTATGTTAAAATTGTTTTTACATGAGACATGTAGAAAACGTTATATCGCCAATAGTAAGTAGCATTTTTACGTAAGTTTAATTAGTCTCCTCCAAACCTTCAAAATGTTCTCCTGTCAAATTTCCTCAAGTTCTTATAAAACTCTGACATGTTGATGTTGCGAATGTCACGAATGACTTCTTGTATCAGTTTTAATCGAAAACTATCTCAGATTTAATTAACAATTTATTAATTGTTAGTTTGAATTGATGCAATAACAATAGTCACACTAAGATATGGAAAACTACGCTAGGTATACTTGCTCAGGATAAGTCTCACAAGAAGGTGCTAAGGGCTTCTGGAGACTAGCCTACACACATATCAGTATATGGCAGTAAAAGAAAAAGACACGTAAGATCATAGCATAACTACTCCCTCAAATATTTATCTAATTTAATATCAAACTCCGTAGAGGTCAATCTGTGATTTCATGAAACGTTAGCAGTATGATAAATAAAATTATAAAATAAGCGGAGATAGACTTTGACTAAAATGATCCATACTGTCACTCATTCATAAACATGTTTTCTATTACCAGATTAATCGTCGCAAATTGTCATGCATCATTCACATAATAGTAAAAGTTAGGTACCTTCTGGTGGTATTGTTTGATGCAAACAATAAGTAAATTCCTACGATTTATCGATGAAAATAATACAATTTGTCTATAATTTAACTATATGTGTCATACTACACAATACTGTTTGTGTTTGGCATACTACGTAATTGTACTGTAGTTGGCATTTTAGGGTCGGATTATTCCGTCCAGCAAGCGGTTTTCTCAAGCCTGGACCCTGTTGCTATTTACGATCTCGTCTGGGGGTAAGGAAGACTAGAGACGGGCATGACCTTTTCCCTTCACTGTATCTAGCGTACTTGGTCTGTCTGAAGTTTTCTTTTGTCACACAGCTATAGAAACTAGGACGATAGTATTTGTTGATTGATGGAATATGTAATGAGGTGTTTCAAAAAAGCATATTTTCTCAGTTATCTCTCAACTGCAAATTTAACTGAGTAATTTAAATTTATCCTGAACCACATTTACCTGTTTAACCTATTCAGACTCCCTGTTCAATATTGCTTATTCAACGGCATCCAGTGTATTGTAATTTTCGACGTTTACAACACAATCTGTACGTTGTAAACACTTATTAAAATATCTATACAGCAACCTCGGCAAAAGTTATGAGGTACACAAACATGGATATTACAATTTTACTAATAATTTGTTTACCCTCCCTCTCCCGTCCCCGACCGGAAGAAATTTGAGCCCCCGAAGAAAGAAAATCCTGACTAAGAATCTACTCACGAGCACGAAAACGAATCTCAAGTAAATTATTACTTCAGTAAACCCAGTTTGAATTACACCTGCCGGTGCCTATAAATACATTCCAAGATTTCAAAAACGTATAACAGAAACATTGTTGCAGCTACATTAGTAATTTGCCTTACACAAAAAAACTCATAGAGTTTGTTGTACAATGGCAATAAACTCCAACATTAGAGCCTTTTGTCGCCCGTAGAATGCCATGGTATTCAGTTTCACGCTGTACATAGGGCAACATTTCTTTCGTGAAACCAGCAACAGGTTCAGGTATTCTTCTACTCAATGTGTCGAAAACTTACTTTTGTTACTGACACTTTATCCTTAACATAACCCCTCAGTAATAAGTCTAAAATCTCCATACTGCTCGAAAGCTACATTCGGTTGCATATCATTTAGGAGAGGTGACTCAGTGTTGCCAGGTTTTACTGTTACCGATGACTCAGCAAAAAAGAAAGAACCAATTACTGCATTGTGCATCAAACTGCACCAGACATCCAATGTAAGCGAATCTCTCACGTGTTACAGTGACAATAGGCTGTGGGTGTTCTAAACCCCATATTCTCACATTCTGCATTATCCACTTTCCCTGAAATGTGGAATGTGACCGCGTGTGAACACACTTTGGTCGCCATTGATCCGTTCCAAAATGTCACCCACAAAACCAGCACGGCGAGGTCTGTCATCTGGCACTATATCTTGTAGTATCTGGAGTTTATACCTATGCACAGAAGTCGTTTTCATAAAATCTGTTGCAATCTCGACCGAGGAATGCGTAATTCCGAAGATGATTTGACGAGTCGATCTGGAAGGACCTCGTTGAAATGCTTGTTGCACTGCTTCAACTCTCGCTTCACTGGCGGCTGGTCGAGCTGTTCTCGAACGATCGATCGCTCTCCCGGTTTCTTTAAACTTAGTATACCAACCACTCAACAATACTCTTGCCTTCCGAGGCTGATTGGTTAATTAGTGATTTCTGACGCGTCAACTCCTAAGGTCATTAGTCTCAAAATATAGAGCTTTTTTTTGCTCGGGAGGTGGCAGTGATCTTGCCCCGAGATCCGGCGCCGACCTTCCATTGGCTAGCGGGGTTTTCCCCAGCCAGGTATCTCCCACCAGTGAGTCACCGCCTCAGCCGGAACAAACTCTGAGCTCCCGACCGGTCACCCGGAATATGTGGTAGTGTAGTGCATGTTAGTGTGTGTAAGGGGTGACGATAGAACAAGGAAGAGGAAGGAAAGATCGCGCGCGGTCCGTGGCCCGTTTGTTAGGGTACTGCTCCGGTATTCACCTGGTGTTGATCGGAGAAACCACGGAAAACTACCGATCACAGCAGCCGGCTGCTAGAATTCTCCTCCAGACAGTGACAGAACTCGATTCAGCTATCAGGCTAGTGTCGAATCCTGCCCCCGTGTGGAGTGTAACCCTGGGACCTCCTGGTCAGAGGCACTGCGGTGACATCAGTTGATGTACTGAGCCACCTCTCTCGATGAAAGCCGGTGCTGTTCGCCCGTGTGCGGGGGGGGCGGTTTTAAAACAAAAATAGAATTTTTAGTGACTTTTTAATAAATATATTAAAAATATAGAATATTTGAGCATTCTCACCTGTTTCAAGTTTTTACGGTGAGTATGAAAAACGTTAAAAACCTATTTTTTATAAAATGAATTGGAAAAAAGGAAGGTCTAAAAATGGGTAAATCTTGTTTTTTCACGGTCCCAAACAAACACCAATAAAAGTGTGTTCGTCCGCCTGGATAGCCGAAGTCGCGAAGGCTAAAGGGCCGTGGCTGCTTTGGCTTGAAGGATCGTGGGTTCGTATCCGGACATAGATGTTCCTGTTCCCCCGCCTCCACTCCTTTGTGAGTCACTCGCCATTATACTTTCAAACGTGTGTTTCTACATTGCTTTACACTTTCGTGAGGACGAACAGGAAATAGTTATTCGGGAATCATTAGTCATCATGAATTTTACATTTCTGTTCTGAAATGTGAATATTTTTAACTTTTAATTGTACTTTTAAGACTAATCGCTTGTTTGAGTAGCATGAGAGGTGTTGTGTGTGTGTTATTTCTGGCGTGACTTATATCTTCGTTACATAATTAACAATAAATCAGTCTCAAATCATAATATTAAATACCATTCTATCATATTTAAATGTATTAAAACCATGCCAGTTCTATAAACAGGTATGCAGTAGCTAAATGAAGTGTTACTCTCAGTTTTTTAAAATG
The DNA here is from genome assembly GCA_011170035.1 of Teleogryllus occipitalis. Taxonomy (NCBI): domain Eukaryota; kingdom Metazoa; phylum Arthropoda; class Insecta; order Orthoptera; family Gryllidae; genus Teleogryllus; species Teleogryllus occipitalis. The sequence goes on from BLKR01001942.1 coordinate 140,825, forward strand.
AAAACCTTGCATTTTATAATGCCTAAATCTATATTTTCGTAAAAGTACATTGCAGAAAGAAGCAATTAGAATGTTTCTTCTACTAATGACTCACCCAAATATCTTTATTATTGAGTGTAATCAGCACAAAGAGTAACAATATTTTTTCTGCATGCACTAGAAATAATTACAAAGATGTTATTGCACCGAAAGTGGCAAAAAGAAAACTTAAACGACCCTTCACGCTATCACAGAAATACTTTCAAGCTAAGTAATGTCAGAACTGCTTCAGTTCTTCGCCGCATAATAAGTGGATCAGTTTATGAACATTTTTGCAACGCCGGTTCACAATAACAGCTCGTTCTAGTTCTTTTTCATTTTTTTTATTGACATTAATGAAAATACATGGTTCAGTTTACATGTGCATGATTGGTGATGAGATAACATTTAAAATTAACTTAAAAGCTAACTTAGGGCAAAATATAATTGTTGATTGGTTTAGGCACATCCTTAACTAACATTAAGATTTGAGGAAATTTTGAAATTATATTTGTTTTTGATTCTGGTTGGGTGTAATAAATCTTGTACTAAAGCTAGATACTCGTCTCTTGTGGAAAAAGCGACTGCGTTCTCATAAAAAACAAAGGTAAGTGTATATAACATGCAGTACAAGAAACGATAGACTTCCTCATCTGAAATTATATGGACGTTGGTTGTCTCATAACCTTCTCTTCATCTTCGTAAACACGTATATACACAATTAAGTTATAAAAAGGACAGTAATTGTGAATATAAATAATTAAATTAAATAACTACACGGAATGGCACGGATGGATTACGTAAAAGTTAGTACTAGGTATGAGAGAATTCCCTCCCCCTTTTTATTTATCATACAAGAAGAAAAAGTTGAAAATTTTGTTGAAGTTTGTTAGAAATCATCTCCATTTTCTTCTTCGTCACGCATTTGTGCGCTTCAGAAACTCTCGCGTGGCGTTGACTCTTTGATCTGCCCATTCATTTACATGCCCATTTACAGCATTTCCTCGACTGACTAAGGGTCGAACCGTTTTAGTTATGCAACGGCCGGTGAGTTATTTTCCCTTTAGAAACGATTTTGTAACGTACGCCCTCATGGTTGATGCGTATTGACCGACCAGTTCTGGTCTGGTTGCCGAGCGTCGTGTCCAATTGCGTGTGCAGCTATTCGTTGCGATCAAGGAAACGTTTAGCTTGAAGCGTTCATTCGGTCGTGATGTGATGTGGGTGAAAGAATTGACAATCTACTGATTGCTAGTGAACATTTGACAGTGCTGTGCAAGAGACGTCTCAAGCTGCTGGATGCTCTTAGAGAACTGTATCGAGATATATCGTTCGGAAATAAAATCGACGGAACTCTGCAGTCAGTAGTTCGGCGCCTTGCCTACCACATATCGGTTCATCTTCCACAAACCGTTTCTCAGTCATTAAAAGAAGGTGACATCTCATCTACGTATCTCATTCACTTATTTTCAGTTGTGACTTAGGGTTCGTAAATGTCCCGCAAAATGCTGGATCATACGGTTTCCCAAGCCATGCCTCATTGTCCCGAAAAACTTCGTATGCTCCCCAAAAGCCGTGCTTTCTCCCATTCTTTACACTAAAGGTCTCCAGGACTTAAAAAAATCTGATTATAGTTTTCTACTTAAGAGCACGCCTACGTAAGCTTTTTACTTGTTTTGATTGATTGATTGATGATTCCGGGCACGTCCTCTGGTTTGCTCTTTATTCCCGTAAGTGTAGGAAGTTTTATCCCGAGAGCTGGCGGTATACTGGGAGGTGAGATCCAGCGTTGAACGACATGTCGGCGAGCACAGTTCCTCTCTCTAGGTATCTCCCCCAGCTGTGAGCTCCGGAATCGTCTCCTGACATAAGGAAGAGTAGCACTTGTATAAGTAAATGCATGTGTGTGTGTGTGTGTGAGAAAGAGAGAGAGGGAGAGAGTATGTAAGCGAAGATAGTGAGAACACCGTTTCTCTACCGTTAGGGTACTACTCTAATATTCTCCTGTTTTCGTCGGAGAAACTATTTAACTCGTACTGATCAGAGCAGCCGGCCGCTAAAATTCTCCTCCAGACCGCTTGCTGGGCTCAGCAGCCGGCTTAGCTGGATCAGGGCATTAACTGATGTCCCCGCAGTGCCTTTGACCGGGGGGCCCTAGAATTCCTCTTCCGACTGTGGCAGAATTTTGCACACTTGACAGATAGCTAGGTCGAGTTCGGCCGCTGTTTAGAGGAGAATTCTAGCGGACGGCTGCTCTGATCGGTAGTTTTCTGCGGCTGCTCTGATCGGTAGTTTTCTGTGGTTTCTACGATCAACACCCGGTGAATGTAGGACAATAACGGACCGCGCGCGATCTTTCCTTCCTCTTCCTTGTCCCATCCTCACCCCTTACACACACCTAACATGCACTACACTACCACACATGCCAGAAGACTGGTCGGGAGCTTATACTTGGGTTTTCGTATTGTGGCGGATGACATTAGGTCATTTTAACACCTCCAGCCTTATAAAATGAATCTTTTTAACTAAATTAACGAACGTCCGTCTCAACGGGGCTCATGGCCTCAAACAAGTGCTTATCACTGTTATAAAGATTCATTTTATAAGGCGGGAGGTGTAAAAATGACCTAACGTCATCCGACACGTCACGAAAACCCAAGTATAGAATTTGTCCCGGCTGGGGCGGTGTCACGCTGGTGAGAGATGCCTGGCTGGGGAAATTCCCCTTAGCCGAAGGTAGGTCGGTGCCGGATCTCGCCATCCAGCGGAGAAAGATCACCGCCACCTCCCGAGGAAAAGCATGCACGACACTTACGGGACTCATTACCTCAGTAGTTGTCGCGCCCGGAATCACTGAATTCGACGCTGAAGCGGTTGAATTCTACCTATAGAGAACCTAGCTAGTTCGGAGATGGGACTTGCACCCTACGACTTCCCGGTCGTTTTATGTTGAAATAATCGATAATATTCTCAGAGGGATTTAATGAAGTGCATCTCGGAAATGCAAATTTATGGTAAAAGATGTATAAAAAAGTATTACATACTATATGTAAATAAAAATTTTCCGTCTCTATTCTTTATTAAAGAGGAGGGAATAAAATGCATTTTTTTTTAGAGTTTAAAGAATTTTAAGAGTAATTATTAATGTACATACAATTGTTGACCTTTAGATTTTCAATATAACTTTTCTCTTTTTGAATGGCTCATACAAATTTTATATTGCACATTAAAGTTGCCACAATATGTGCTATTAATCTGAATCAATTTTATATATTGTTACACTTTTACAAAAATCAGATTTTTTTACTTTTTCGTTTATGTACATAAATTTCTCCAAAAATTCCTACTAGAATGGAGGAAGTTATAATGCGACGGAAAATCAATTTGAGATTTTAACGGAAATACATATTTTGAGATCCCCTAATACAGAATTAATTTCTCCTTTCCAAGGCAGCAGTTATCCACCTTAGATACCTCAGTTATGATTTTAACTCTTTAAAATGTTCGAATCAAGAAAACAGAGCACGAAAACATCTTTGGCAATTATGAGGTAGACTCGATTATGTTTCACTTAGACCAAAGCCTCGATATCAACTACGACATTCAGAGCGACCAACGAGCTAGAGTATACAATTCAGTATCTCGTTGATAGCGACCTGTCAGCTGCGCTTTCTAAGTTGTAGGTTAATTACACCACTCTCATGGACCTGAGCTTCATGGCCCCACTGTTTGCTGGTTCGTGTTTTTGCACGCCACAGAGAGAATTCCTTCACAGGCATTTTTAGTCACCGTTCCTGAAATATCACTAAGTCATGGAAAGTAAAATCAATTCCAAATATGTCTTTTGATAAACTTGTTCTGACTGATATTGTCACCTGGCGATTGTGACGCCTCTAGCGGCCACTGTACCGGTCACATCACATCACAAGTGTACGAAATTCCTATGTTGTTTTCACGTTTATGTAAATTCTTTATCGTGACTGGCGGTGACTTGAGGCGTTTTTACTGTGAATATTGTTTCCAATAAAAGTTGGATTTAAGCTTTAATTTTAACCGCCTTATTTAATATCTATTAGAGCTTCGGCGTAAAAGTATTAGTTGACAGTACCAAAGACATAGATACGTGCATTTTAGTGAAGTGATGTCCGAAGTCCCCTTGTATTCATGTTGGCGCTTTTGACAGCTCGAGATTGTTTGGTGAATTAATATTAAGTTTTATTTTACATAATTCACATTGTCATTACCTGCAATTTCTCACCATCGTCAGTTCCGTATAACCAACAGGTAAATTGGTTATGTTACGATTGTAGGAAGCCCTAAGCCCCAATTTTTGGAATTTCAATAAAACTACATTTAATTGTAAAGATTCAATTTAATTGTAATTATTCAATCTAAAGTTTTGTTTGTTGGATTTATGTAGTCCATAAGTTAAATGTAAAATAGTTATTTTCACAGTGTTAATCCCCAAGAAGTTAGTTACAAAACACAACAAAACAGATTATAACCTATTCCCCAATTAGTTGGTCAGTGCAGTTGTTAATCTTTCCAGTTATGGGGATGGAGATGATTAAATAACCTTTTTGCAATTATCAAAAATATGAACTCAACATTGTTCTGTTTGAATTAGATGCTTAGAGGTTTGTTCTGATTTGATGTTTTGATATATTTGTGTGAGGAACACCTGCAGATGTCTGTCACAAGAATATATTATTAATTTTTGTTCCTAATAAACAACAATTACTGCACAAAAATTACTCTAATGTTTTAGATGTAGCAAATGCACAAAGTGTAACTTCCCAGGTTCTCTTTGATCATCTTACCATATAGCATTCATGTCCTGTGAATAGAGCCACCACTTGCTTGAAAGCAATTCCCTTTTGTGCATTAATCTTACAAGGCGTCTTACGTCAATGAAAATTTTCACAGAGGTTGCATGTGAAGCAGATGAAGATGTATCCTTAAATGCTAATGCACATAAAGATGACTTGCCTTAAGCACTGTGATTTAGAATAAACACTTTGCTCTTCCATACTTTGACAATACTTAGTTTCAGCTGGCATATTCTCATGTCAGTGTTTTTTAATAAATAGTATGAAGTGTAATATCACCATGTCATATAGAAAGTATTTTAAATTCTGTTTTTTGTGATTTACTCAGCATGTGAGGTCATGATTCCCTTGATACAAAAAGTTATGTTTTTGGTAAACCAAGTAGAGCCAGACCTTACTTTTCACCTCTGAATGTTGTGGTTCAAATTGCAGTCATCCATAAGCAATTTCTTATGGATAAAGATGATTTCTGTGAGGTTCACCTGCTTCTGCTGCCATTCTTTTATCTTTGCCCCATCATCACCTCATTAAATTTCCATGGGGTAACCTGTAGTAATACAGCCACTGCACTAGCTTTCCATCCCTGGCACCAGTTGTTCAAATTCTGATCATTGCCTGTGGATTTTGATATGGTCAAGCAGGCATCAAGTTTTCTCAAAGTTCTGCTTCTCCTGCCTTTTGCCCCACCATCTTTTATATCATTTTCATATTATAATGTAAAACAGTGGGAAGATAATGAGTCTCTTAGGGATGGCTGCATTTAAGATTCTAGCTGTCGTCATTGTGTTCTCTCGCCATTTAATAAATAAATGTCTAATATAGGGAAACGTTCAGGGAACTCTAATAAATAAAATAAACCAATAATACCTGAAGTTTTTCAGCTGTCATCAAATTTGATCTTCTTTCGATATTAAATTTTATCATCTTGAAATTGCAATTCTTAGACATCCAGTATTTTCTTCACTGTCATTTAAGTTTAATGAAAGGCCCAAAGAACAGAATTGTTCTTGCATGTACACACTAATAGAATTCTTAAAAATACGGAGGATGCTGATGGTTAGTGCTGGGAAGTTTATGCAAGCTTTTAGCCGTAAAATATGCTTACAAATATGCCACAAAAAAAGGTGAAATATAGACAGAAACATTTTAAAAACGCAGCGTTTGGTTATAAAAACAAGTATTTTGTGGTGATGTTCACGTCTTTTTGCCACGAAGAGAAAGAGTGTATGTGCATATTGAAAACATATTATCTCTTCTGCACATTTTATTTTCCATTGAGAACATAAGATTATCATAAAAATTTTGTAAAGATTTTCTGTTCTTTGACTGATCCTTCTTTTGACACTATCATCTTGTATTTCAAAAAAAAAAAAAAAAATCTTTCCACTTCACATGATGCAATGGAAAATATTTGTGTTTTGACACATTTGAGTGTAATACTTTTTGTGAAAGGCAGGTACATGGGGAATGTATTTTTTTATAATTGTCTTTCCATTTTATCATTTACTCAGTACCGATACAACTTTTACGTTGCAGGCCCGTGCTGTCAGTCCTTTTAAAGGTTTTTGTATACACCTGTTTCAATCATCAAGAACCTTAAAGTTTGCATTCAGTATTAATTTTTACGTAGAAATAAATGAGTTCTTTGTGGTAAAAAGTTTAAAATATGCAAGTAAATACATTTTTTTGTCCCAAACCTCTAAGATATGCATTATATGGGAGAAAGTGATCAGATTGAACATTTTGCCTTGTAACAAAGAGATTTCAAGTTGCTGTCAGGGATGGCATTAACTAATAAAATGCTATTACTGAACTTCAATGAACTTCCTAGCTTTACTGATAACCGTTTAAGTGTAATGGATACTTTTGCTTATTTTGAGCCTGTCTGTTTTGTTTGTTATTAGTTCATATTGGTACACCTCAATTTTATAGATTGACACTTAAAACATTTATTATATTACAAAGTTGTCAACAATCACATATCTTCAGTTAAAATTTACATTTCGGGGCACATTGTGTCAATATAGTTTTGTCTATTTTTTTTTTTTTTGTTCTTTTAAGTGTTATTTTTTTATATAATACTGTTTTGCCTGATGGGGCCGCAATGTGCACTGAAACATTGTAAATTTTAACTGAAGATGTGATTGTTGACAACTTTGCAATAGAATAAATGTCTGCCTATAAATATTGAGGTGAACCAATATAAATAAGTAACAATTACTTACAGCTGCCCACATCAAACTGCAACTTGTCCATTTATTTAAATATAAATTTACTCAACATTTGCCTGCATAAGTGTCAGTTTCCATTTTGTTTTTCAGCTGTATTTTTACTCGTGTTTCAGCTCATCTTCACAATGACTACAGAAGAATTAGCACTTACCTGGGATGATCATCATAACACACTTGTTGGTGTGTTTAGAAAACTGCTGGAGACTAGCACATTAGTAGATTGTACCATTGCAGCTGAAGGACGATATTTGAGGGCACACAAAATTATTCTGTCTGCTTGCAGTCCATATTTTGAGGTACGTTATAGTCCAGTTGGAAGTAGAGGTAAAAGGCAATTTATTTATTTAATACAAACCAACAGTATGCAAGTGATTGGGTTCATGCAAGTCATTGGGTAAGTCAAGTAAATTGTATGTAGATCACTAGAATCAAAGCAAGAGAGAGAGAAACACTTGATTGTACTTTGAAGAAAAAATGCAGGCACACTTTCAATAAAATCTGTAAATTCTAGGAATGATTAGATTAGAATTATTCATCAGCTAGTAAGCAGCCCTGCTTTAGTTATATGATACTGTTGTAGGAAATTGTCCTTGTCCTTGTTTTCAAACAGTTCATTTCACACTTCAGTTTATTGTTGGCCTTCTTTCTCTAGAGAAAAAGAGTGTTGGTAATAAGCCATGTTGTAGGTTGTGGGGAAAGTGACAAAAACTTGCTGATGAGTTCAGTATGAACAGACTGTACGTGAAGAAAAAATAACATTTGAAGGTTCATATCTTCTGCAGAATTCACTTTTGAGCGATCAGTAAGAAAACTATGAAGAAGTAATCATTACCTGACATGGAATCTACTCTTTTTGAAAGGTTTTAACAGCCTACTGAATTTTATTTTCTGGGCCAATGGTTTGTGAAAAGGCAAAATGGTTTCATGGAAATTTGAAAATTGAGGAAACATATAATGCTTCACAGGGCTGGTTATTTAGGTCAAAAACTCGATGGGGTATAAGACAACTGGTTATCCAAGGTGAATCTCTGAGTGGAGACTTGACTGCTACAGTATTGTTCAATGAAAAATTCAATTCATTGCCTTCAACATTGAACCTGTCCCCTGCCCAAGTGTACAATGCAGATTGAGACAGGTCATGCTACTGTCAAAATCACTTGCTGCACGATATGAAAAATCATCTGGACACACATCAAGCAAAGAACAACTAATCAATATGGCATGTTCAGTTATGACCAGTACACACAAGATCAAATTAATCTCAATTGATAATGCAGCAAAAACCAAGATCTTTTAAAGAAACAGAAAGAAGATGTTTGATGACTTTACTGTCATCAATCACCAAAAAGCTTGGTTGGACCAAGATGTTTTTCGTGAATGGTTATTTAACTTTTTGTACCATCTGTTATGAAATTTCTTATTGAGAAACAATACCTACAAGAGCTGTTCTTCTGCTCGATAATGCCCCATCACACCCTCAGAATTTACCCAGATAACTAGAGCTCGGACACTTCCCTTTTTGCCTATTTTATTTCTTTGAATGTATTTTTAGGCAACTTACTCCATCATCAATGTTTACCTCAGAAATGGTTTTTGCGAGGTTTTTATAATGCCTATAAATATCTATTTTAGAGATAATTGCCTAAGCGAGCGTTAAGAGCCTATATTGAATTTTCTGAATTTTTAATATTTTTTGTTCACTACATTTTGTTTTCTACAATCGTTTTTTTTTAAATCACAGAAGGGTAATTGTTTACCAAACAAGTAACAACCACGTAAAATCTGCCTGGGTGTCCTCCAATCGAGAAGCTCTATTTTTATTTGCCCTGTGTGTTCTTGCCTGTAAAGCATCGAGCTGGAACACTGCTTAGAGAAGTATGAGAATTTGACACCATGCGGGTTACCGTATCTATTTTGCCGAAACCCGTCGGGTGCTCCAGAGTAAAGGAAATTGCTTTGGTTTTTCCAATCTTCGCAATCATTAGTGAGCTATCTATTCCTTACCAAGAACATAAATCTCTTCAAAACTAGCGTTCCTGGCATCTTTCTGGTTTGAAAGGTAGAATTACACAAGATAGGGGGAGTTTTCTTTAATAATTGTATATTGGTTTCGAAGTTTAATGCATGCCAGATCAGTGAATTTGCTGTTCCTGTTAAGCATGCCAAAAGAGAATGTTTCAAGAAGAGAATTGCTAAAAGAGTGAATTTATGGAGAAGATTCACGGTGGACTGGAAATGTATTTTTTTGCCAGTGTTGTGAAAAGATGGTAAACTGCAAAAAAATGCTTCTTACAACATAAAAACATTGCAATTCATACAAAAAAATGCGAAGAAATTCAACACAGACTTGTGCCATGTCGCAAACATTTCATTTTCAAAACTTGAAAATCCAACATTTAACCTGTTTAACCAACAAAATATACAAAATATAAAATTGCACACGAGTCAACTCTTAGGAAATATTATCTAAATCTGCAATATGTTTTGACAATTCATGAAATTTGATTTGTTTTCAGAGAATTATTTTCCCCTTTATGTTGTATGTATAAATTTTAATATTATTTAATCATAATGCCCATTTCCCTGCCTATTTTTAATTTTTTACTTCCTAAGTGCCTGCCTATTGTCAACTATAATGCCTATTTGCCTGCGTATCTTCGACCTTTTTAGTGCATACATGTCCGAGCACTACAGATAACAACGGATGGTCAAATTTTTGTCTTCTATCTACCACTTAATGTTACTTCCTTAATGCAACTAGTGGATCAAGACATGATATCCTGTTTAAAACAAAGTTACTAAAAGATTTTTCTTCATTTTCTTTTACAAGAAAATTGTTTAGTTTCAATGAAAGAATTTATAAAAATATGGACCATCATTGATGCCATTTTCACAGAATGAGATACTTCATGTCTGCAAGTATGTTTAAACTTTCCTTGGTGAAAAACTTAGATCATGTCTATAATGACAAAGAAAATGTAGTGGAGGGATGCTTGTCTTGCTGGCCATAAATTCCAAATTTCATTAATATTGATGCAGACAGTATTGTTAGTTTGCCTCAAAAGTTGCCAATGAAGCGAGATTGAAATGACAGAGACATAGCAGCTCATTTTGGCAGCAGACGAAGTACTTTATCTTCCTCATCATAGGGTGGTTCAGAAGATGATGAGAGTGACTATGATGGCAGTGTGGGCACTAAAGAAGAAAATATTCAGATATGTCAAGCAATGGAAGCAGATGATATCTTCTTGAACTTCTGCAATCAGGAAAATGTTGACTTCCATGACGTCATGAATGTAAGAAAAATTATAGTAGTGTTGACCCAGTGAGAGAATTGATTCTGGTGTCTTCTTCCATCAGCCACTGGCCTCATACATCATTCCACCACTAATCTTAGCTGTTGGCCTCAACCCTTTGTGGTTTTGAATGGCCCTACCTTTAAACTTGGTAGACTAAATATGTAGACGTAAAAGTGTGACAAAATCTTATGTTCTGGATGAGCTGAACACATCTGTTCTCGAAATATTGTACTTGAAAAATAAAGTAAGCTATTCTAATGTTTAAAAAATTAATTTTAATGGATAATACTGTACTGATTTGGACTCCCAATTACTTGTCTAAAAACTTAAGATACTAAAATAAGAGAACTTTTCAACAGACAATCATTTCATCATTTATAATTGGGGAGTGAATTTAAATGCCCCAATAATCTGTGAAATGTGTTTTATACACACACGATTTCTTTAGCTTTGGAATACCTACCCCCACTCTTTTAATAGCATTAGTTAGCTAGGAGCATTGTTTACTAAATCTAATTACCAAAAATGTTCACTCCCAGATAATAGAAACTGTTTTGAATCGAAAAACAAGCTACAGATTGGATGTAATATTCCTGTCATAACCAATCCCCCCACTCGTCTCGCATCCACCAAAATGAGGACTGAAAAAAACGTGTGCAGATAATAGGCATTTATGCAGTAAGCACTTGGGAAATATGCCCTATTAAGTATATTAACCTTCAACATAACACTGTTTCTCATAACTTTTACGCGTAGGACATTTATCTGGCACTTTACTCCTCCTATACCACTCAATGAAATTTTGAAGAATAGTATTAGCTGAATTCCACAATTCAATGACTTCCACCGCATTAGAGATCTGTTTGAACATGATTGCTAAGAATTCCATAGTGGCCACCTTCACACCATGAAAGTAGGAAGTTCCTTCTCATATCCCATTTTGCTCACATTTTTAGGGTAAGCTTCCTCTGTGACTTATCAGAATTCAAATCAAGTGTTCATTTGCAATACTGATTTTCAAGATGGACCTGACAGAATATTAATACTCTAAACAATTGTGTTTTTCGTCTTAACTATCATGCACAGTTGAATAAGTTGAATAACCGGAAATCAATGTTAAGAATAATGAACCACATATATAGAAATGCGCTTTACAAAATTAAAAATTAAATTAATTAAAATAAATGAGTGTAATAATTTTATCTTAATAGGAAACATCAAAGACATTCTTCAATTTCATTGTTGTTGAACTAATTTTTTTTAATGTTTTACATTGGCAGATGCTGTTCTCTCAGGAGAATGAAAAGAATCCAATAGTGGTTCTTAAAGATATAAAATTCCAAGAATTACAAGCAATGATTGACTTCATATATTCTGGCAAAGTTAAAGTACCTGAAGATCGTCTAGGAGATTTTGTAGATGCAGCAGAATCTCTTCAAATTAAAGGTTTAGGAGGGGATAATTATCAAAAGAACGTAAGTTTTTGTACATTTTGTGTATATTAGTGATGTATCTTAATAATAATCGCCACCACCTCTCAAACTTTTTTGTATTTTCTTTTTAACAGAATTTAGGAAGGGAGAGACTCATTCACCCCTTAACCCGAAAGGACGACTGTGTTTCCCCAGTCCCTCACAAACGCAGCAGACAAAGTTTTTTGAGTGCTAGTGAAGAGAGCGTAGGTGAGATATCATCAGCAACGAATGTCAGTGAAAATAAGAACAATGAAAATGTGTCACATCCAATGCAAGTAGATATACTAGATGCTGAGCAGAATTCTTGTATAGCAAGCACCACAAGCTGTTCAGCTGCTTTTCCCACCAGTGTGCTTAGTAATCAGATATCCTCGTCATCGTTAGAATCCGTGCTTCCACTTTCTGAAACTGTTGTTGTCAAAACAGAACCTGAGCCAATTGCTGAAGTTTATCTGCCGGACTTCAAACCAAAGGAAGAAGATGGAGCTGAGGACATTTTGGGATTGGACAGCGGGGGTGATGTCACCGACAGTATTGTGGATGTCAACAGTCAACACGCCACTAATCAGTATTCTGGTGAGTACATTTTAGTAATTGAAAACATTCTTTGAAGGGGGATTCAACAATAAAATTTCCATTGAAAAGCCAGGAGTGCTATGAATCAAATTTATGTCATTTGCTATATTGCTTTTAATCTTTTCCCCTTCTTTTCAAGTAAATGCTACTTATATTGTTGAATCCTTCATTTTATTTAAATCCTGTTTACGTTCAAATTGTTACATTGGTTGACTTTAATAGCATCATGATTTCATCTCAAAACCTCATGCTCTAAAGAGGCAGTTAAGATGAATGTAACCTAACTTAACTCTTCGAAAACATCACTTTTTCTCAAGGCATTTGACTAGAAAATCTGTTATAATGAGGCAGGATTTACACAAATGATTTTATTTTAGTTATTGCCTATGTACAAAGGTTTGATTTAAAGATTTCAAAAATATCTGCAGGTGTGATTTGTAAACTGTATAATATTAATTTATTTGCTCTTGTCTTAAAAGTATTGAACTTACAAGTTTCTTATTTAAAACTATTCTTTATAAACTATATAATCAAATTATTTTGATTTTGTATTTTGATATCACAGAATTTTCTCTTGATTTTTGAAAACACTTCATTTTGTGAAGATACAAAGCCTTTCATTTTCAATGGTTTTCCAAAAGTTTTCTGTATAATTATAGATTTAATAAAAATTGAATTCATTGTAAGTTTTTGATTCGTATATTATTAAAAGTGTAACATTTTTCATATTACCTGGGTGAAGACTACAGCTATCAGGAATGTCATCAAGTAGTGTCAGACAATAATATTTGTTATTTGAATTAGGTCCACTACCATTTCTCAGTTTTTATAGGAAAATTTAAACAATTACTCAAATACAGAATATGTCCAAAACTTATTTTCTTTCTACAAGCATTCATTTTGGTTTCTATTAGAACTTTTCCCTGTTGTTGGCCGTGTCCAGAAGCTGCTCCAGTGCTTAGGCGTGACTTAAACCATTATATCTGTTGAACATGCTTGCTTTGCTGGATGAAGTTTGTTTGAATGCCTAAACTAGTGTCTAGGTATACTAGTGGGCTATATTTGACAAATAGAGATTGAACCCAACTTTCATGGGATTTATTTGTTTCCTTTAGCAATTCTTAATGTGCTTGGAAATTACATATTTTTCCTTCAGACATTTCAGTTCTTATTAATATTGTTTGGAAATATTTTTTTCTACAAGCCACCTGGGACAGATTCATAACTGATCAGAAACATAATAAACATGGGAACCTAACAATCTTTAACATAATTTCCTGCAACCCTGTGTTGTAAATTTTGAGCAACTGGAGCAAGAAAGAAATTAGAGAATTTTTGCACATTATTACTTATGGTTCAAGGATAGGCTGCCAAAAAAGATCTTTTGGATAGAAGGTCCCCGTAAGCAAAAAAAAATTAAAAACCGCAATGAAATGTGATACTGAAATGACTTCTGGTGGTACAATTCATTAGTTTTTGCAGCGTGCAATTCTGCTTCATTGTTTGAGTAAGTTTAAACCATGGACCCCAATTTGAGAGCCTTTTACCGATAGTAATGGAAATTTATTTGGGAGAAAAAAACTTAGAAATTAAATTTATGAAGTATTTATAGAAAATATAATGTTATATGTAGTAAAAACTTTTAATGCAATATGTTTAATATTTGATATTAATTTTAGCATACAAACATAAAGGAATCATAAAAATATAATTGCAAATGATGAAGCTAATCTCTGCAAAACAGTGTTAGAATTACAGAAGGTAACGGTAAAGGATAACCTATGCGTGTCCTATGCAAAATCAAAAGTCATAGCCTTTGAAGGGATGTATGTATTTAGTTGTAAATTATTCATATACAATTTACCTATAGAACAACAATTTACAATATAGAAGAAAAAAAACAGTCAGAAAGAAAATAGTGATTAAATAATATTAAGTATCACAACATGTTTATATGGTAGTGAAAATTGGACAACCAAAAGAAGATGGCACAAAACTACAAAGGGCGGAAATGAGAGATTTCTGTGATCAGTAGCTGATTAGAGAGTTCTGGGCAAGGAAAGGAATTCAAAAATCTGTGAAGAACTCTGGGTATTTATTAATAGTCTTCAAGAAAAAAAAATTAATACCAAAATTCCGGGGCCCATTACATCGTAGGGCAACAATCTGCCAAAGAAAATTCTACAGTGCCACCCACAAGGATGAAGAGATGAGAACGGAGACATAACAGGCATTGTCTGTATACCTAAAGAAGTACACTTATACTGCTGGTACAATTCAATTTTCATGAGGCTTAAGGTGTAAATCATAGTCAGTTTTAGTGCGATTGCTTGGTGACCACTTTGCTTCAAAGTGGTCACCAAGTAAAATCTTCATATTGATGATTATAATGATTGTAAATTCTTAAAAGTTTTAATTTTTTTCAGTGAGACAAATTTATCAGAACTCTTTTAAAAAATTTAAAGTTTAACTTAAAAATGTTTATTTTATTAATGTTGAGAATATTCCAACTTTTTGAGGAGAGTTCATTTTACTTTTCACACCTGCAGACTGATTTGGAATTACAATCGTACGTGATGACATAAATGTACTAAATTTTTTCAAGTGATGTCCTCTGATGACAAAATTACACTATGTCCTATTGTTGATGTAACATAGAGTGATCGCTTATCCCTGATGTCCCTTCTCGTGTGTTAACCAACAGTATTGCAGTTTTCCATTAGAAGAAAATAACTCCTTGCAAAAGATTGATAAGTAGCAAGCAACAAATTAACTTCTACTAATTGTTTATTTCTATACACTGTCGGACAACTAATCTTAGTGATAATTTAACAGAATCAGTAATATTAATGAGTAATGGATGCAATATAAAGTGATGGTTTGAGTTAAAACTAGACATTTCTTAATCTGACATTTACAACTTCATATATTATATTGAGATCATGATATAATAAAAAGAAAACGTTAATTTATTAAAGTTAATTTTCTGATTTTCTTATTTTTAAGTGTATGCTTCTAGTATCACACATTTTAACAAAATATTATGATATAAAACCGAATAAATGATATTAGCTGAAGGTGTTGGGGCAAATCAATATCTTAAATTCAAATATTGCACCTGTGGCAAAACTTTCTGCATGACATCACCTGCCTGTGCTTTCGAGATTGCAGTTTAAAGATGAAGTGTAGATTTGTGTGATTGTTTTGAGTCCAAAGTTGTCAATACTGGAAATTGTATTTTAAAGTGATGGAATAATTCAACACTTCAGTTATTTTCTTGGATAAATTGAAGCATGAAATATGTTATGAAGTAACAATGAATCATCTGATTTGGAAGATAAGATAAATCAGGTAAGATTTTTGTTCTTAAGTTTGCTTATTACTGAGCTAAATGCGATATTAAAAAGGATAAACTTTAATACTTACAATGCAGTAAATTAAACCTCATAATGCATTTGTTACTGTTGTTTCAGGGTGATATTTCTACTACCACTCTGCTAAGTGTCAAACAGCTTGTGTGGCTTGGTAAAATAGAAACATAATGATTGGATACAACTGTTTATTACATTAAGAGATCATGTAGGTCAGGGATGTCTAGCTTGCAAGGCCTCAAGGGTCATAACTGTAACCTTTAATATGGTTCCAGACCATATTTTCATTACTTGGGCAATCCACACCTGACTTCCAGTATTGTGGTCTTGGCAGTTTGCCTGGCTGCTCGGAAATGGGGGGGGGGTGCAACCATGCATGATATCAGGCTCTACCATGCATACTGCAATGAAACACAATGGGATTATTTTGTTTTTCTGAATTTACGAGGAAAAAATTCTTAATTCTAAACTTTGCCTGTTTGGGGATGTTGATCCCAACAAGGCGCGTGCGTTAGGTGCAATATTCTTGCCCGAAATAGATGCAAGGGACTTTCACGTTTGTCTAATAACCATTCGCCAGCCAGAATAAATGGCACTGCAAGCTGCCAGTTGGACAACCCTGATATAGGTAGAACGAAGTAGAAAGTTTCTGTTAGATACAACTCTCAATGGTGTTACAGTCATTAGTGACATTGCCCCTAGATTATTCACTCTGTAACCGTTTTGTTTTGCACTGCCTGAGCTCTGACCTTGCCTAGAGCAGCTGCTAGCAATGTCTTCGGTGCGATCTTCAGTCAGTTTGTGATTCATTTATATGACAAATTCACTTAGCTTAAAATATTTTTGCTATAGGCCTCAGAAGAAACCCGTCTGAGTGACATTTGGTTGATTTTCTTGGAGATTTTCCAATTTTACTCATCGTTAGTGTTGCAGGGTATTTCTGAGGTAGTTACAGCAGTATTTTTCAAGCCAAGATCCAGTAAAAAATGTTTTCCATGTCCATAATGCATGATGGAACATTTTTTTGGAACAATTTTCCAAGAAACTTGATATAGTTGTAATGTACAAACAAACAAAAGGAGCGGTAATAGTATTGGACTAAAGTGCGAAGACAATTAACTGATTCTTTTCATAAGCAAATAATTTCTTCCCCTTACTACTAAAATTTGTTAATCAGATCATAAAATACAATAACATCTGATCATACAATGACTCTCAACTCTTGTTACATCTTCATAAATACCGTGGTCTGGGCTGAAACTATTTATATATTTTAAAACAAACCTGTACTAAATAATTTTAATCCAACACTAGTTAAGTCTTCGCAGTTTCAGTTCGCGAATTCAATCGCAGAAAGTAGCCATTCAATTCAGTAGAAACGTTTGGCTCAGAAAAAAAGGAACGCAAGGTTTACAAAAAGATGCTTACTGTAAACATCACCCAGGATTGATCACTACTTCAGAAAGGGAGCACCATACAACACCGTGGAGTGTTACATACAAAAAAACCTGTCTGTTACACCTGGATGATGCGCTATTTTGGGAGTTATTTGAAGATTGTAAAACAGTTAAAGAAATAAGTACATTGACATTGTCTCAGGCAGGTCTTCTTTCTTTTCACGGTATTATCAGAATGTTTGTAGCTTGGTTCACAAATTGTCTTTCTAATAAGTAAATTTGTTCAAAGAATTTTTCACCCCAATGTCGATTCAAATCTGGGACTCCTGGCTTACGCCCAGTTGTGTCCAAAAAAGGTGACAGGATGGTGACACTTATATATAAATTATCCTTCTCTTTTAAAACTGATATTTCTCATTTTAGCTTTGTTGCTATAACTGAGACATGGCCAAGGCCAGATATTTCCTCTAGTGAGTACATTGATACAGATTCTTTTGATGTTATTCGTTGCGACAGATCTTGCTCTAGAGGAGATGGTGTACTATTTGCACTTGATAAAATCTATACTATTCTTTAGATAACTTAACTCAATTTTTAGATACAATCCAGGTTGTTGATATGATATGTGCGAAAATCTGTATTCATCATATGTCTGTCTGTTTTATTATTGTTTGCATACCACCGAATATATCAGTCTAACTATTTGATACCTTTCTACAAGAAATATCCGGACTTGATTTTATTACACACGATAGAGTATTTCTGAGATTTGTTTTTCTATTTATTCTGAAAACATGATTCAGTTAAATATTTTTAGGATTCTTTGTACATATAACAAATCCATCAAGTACTTCATGATATTAGAAATGTGATAATGGCATGCTTCTGTTGTGAAATAAAATTGCCTCGTAAATAGCAAGCAGTTCTTTCATGCTGAACATCTATATTACTTATTTCCAATACACCCAGAAATGGCCTTATAAAAGATTTTTATTGTTTTAATTAGATACCCAGTAACTCAGGAAAAATCTTAAAAAAATGAAAGAATTTCCGTTTTGCTGAAAAATGAAAATATTTTATTGTTATTCTGTCTATTCTCATACTGTGTCTACCAACTAAACTCGTATACATTCTGCATCACTGCTTACAACACAGCTGATTTTGATTATAGCTGTGGTATTTGTTGTAAAGAACTATAAATAGTATAAGTGCTACACTATATAATTACAGTATTCGTGAAGACAATATTTGTTAAAATATTTAATTTATTGCATCGTTATAAGAGAGTATTTATTTTGTTGTTATTGAGCAGTATGCATGCTTATTTTTAGAAAACAATTTTGTGAGATTTTGTTCAGCAGCATTTTCGCTGTTGTATGTAGGGTTACCATACGTCCTGAAAGAGCGGAGTATGTCCTGAATATCGACATGTGTCCCACTGTCCTGCCAGATTTTTCTTTGTCTCTGCTAAATGTCCTGAATTTTGATGTTCTGTTGTAATTCCATCCAGTCCTACAGAAAAAAACTGTTTTGGGACTGTTTGTGAACTACAGCACAGAAATAAGTGCTACTTAAAGAGAACACAAACGGCTAATTCCTTTGTCAAGCAAATATTGTTATTTTTGGACTTTTACGTTGCAACCCGAGAGCTGAAAAATAAAGAGAAGTACCGTGTGATTTGAATCAAAGTGCATCTGTCTCTCTCAGAGTGTGTTTATGCAGGAGAATCTGAAATGCAAAGGCGAAAAGGGCCCAGTCAATAACAGAATTTTAATATTGAGCAAGGTCATGCTTTATTAAATATTTTATTTAAATACCCGGAAATATTTCACAAATTTTTTCATGGAAAAATAAGGATATTACCTGGATAATCTGGAAATGTCAGGGAAATTCGTCCTAGTTTTCGTGTTGTTATTTTTGAAAGTGTGCAATGTAATTTGTCATGATGTACTATTTTCTTGTTTACTTGATGTACTATTTACTTGATATCCTATTTAGGTGCAGAAAAATAAACAATTTTTCTAAAACATCTTTTGGGTCTCCTAAATTCTATTGATATTCTTATGGGAACCCCAGCTGCCTTTCAAAATTCATCTTAATTTTCCCTTTGGTAGCATCAAAACATATACTGTTTTACATTACTTGCAATGTATAAAAGTAAATTCTGGTTTGTGATCAAACGTTATCTGTGTTTACCTTTGTAATTGGAAAATTATGCTGATCGAATAAAAATAAATAATCAGCATTGTTATTTGTTGTTTCCTTTTTATTATACCAATAAACTGAAGTACTTTATTTAAGAAATGAGTGAAGTTCCAGTGGTATGTACTTAGTACTAAATTCTAAGTAGATTACTATTCTATTTGGCATTACACTTTGTCTTAAAAAATAACTGAACTTGTCAGTGGAAACAATGGGCTTTGATATATCTAAATTTTATTGATTGGTTCTTGATTCACCAATGGTATCAAACTATTGAAAAGATACTACAGTATGGAATAGAACCCTAGAATTCAAGATTTGGAAGAACAGTGAGCTTTTCTTTAAAAAATAATTATGTCATCTAGAACATTTTTTTTTTTTTAACTTCATTTTATTGTTGCATTACTACTTCATTTAGCTCAGATTTAAATTTCAGATAGTGTACTGCATTAGCAGCTTCCTAGCAGAACTTTGTTGTGGCAACTTTTCAAAATATTCCATCTCAGTTAATCAAATTATTATAAGCACAACAGAGCTTTGAACTGTGTTCCAATTTTCTGGCAATCTCAATAATTGAAATGAGAATTTCGCACTTTTTAATTACATCAAAGAAAATTTTGAGGAAACAAGAAAAAGATTCAATACCTTTTTTCTGTGAAAATACATACAGTAAACCCTTGTTAGCACAAACTCGCTTAACACAAATTTCGCCGCAACATGAACCAAGCTTCTGTTCCAGTAAGTGATTAAGGTAATACGGACATTTGCAATACTCGATTAACATGAATTTTTATAACTTGAACTTCGATTATTTCAGTCTCTTGGAATTCATGTTATTGAGGGTTTACTGTATATATTTGCAGTTAAAAAATATTTTGTTATAAAATTTGCCAGGAATAGAAATTTCCATCGATCTGTTGGGACACCAGCCGCCATTGGTGGCAGGCATGACAAATTCCCTTTTTGTACACCGTATCTAGCATAGGTGCTTGGCCTGCTCGACCTTTTCTTTCCTCACACAGCTGTAGAATCTAATGATGCGACATCCTCAACAAAACATCCATGTTTACAAATACATCGATCGATGAAACATTGTTTCTAAATCTGGTTTATGTACTCGTCTCAACAAAATAAATTTTGTTGCGCACGAATATTTGTGGCAGTTTATATTAATTTATAATTAAAATTTAACTGAAAAAAAAAAGTTGAAAAACGCCTTGCATAATAAGAGGGTCATTTCGGACGAGGGATAGTCTGCTCGATGAAAGTAGTGCATTCTGTTGGTTTGTGAGGTTCCGAATCGTAAACTGGCAATTGTACCATCGTATCCCATATTATTTCAGTAGTATACATACCTTTTACGGCTCTCACGTGCCACCAATCTTTATAAATAAGGTCTCAAAGATTACACGGAGACGTGACGAATTGCCCTTTCACTTTAAAAATATGAAGGATTTGTTGAAAAACGCATCTAGATATTCATGTCAGGTGCAACCCGTAATACTATCATATTTATTGTTAAATAACTCGTAAAAGAAGTGTTCTTGGGCCTTAAAAATTAAAATTTTGAAGCCAAAGGCATCAAAGAAACGTTTTCACATCGTAATCTACAGGATGAGACACTCACGGACATTTTATAAAAAATGTTGCCTGTTCGGCACTTATCGATACTACCAATGTTACATATACATGGATGAATACAGAATATATTCCTCCATGAGCCCTTGGTGCTGGTGACATCTTTGTGACGTCATGTCTAGATTAGATTCCTCCATCTTATATTTACGCTTTCTATGTACACCGTGATTTCACGCAGATTGATGAGGTTTATTTATTAATTATTAATTCAAACAACAACTAGAAGTACTATTAATAGATGCTTGATACCGATGAAGATTGTTTTCTAATGCGTGTAATGCAACCATTCATTTAACGTTTTGCCGCGGTCTACAAGTGCTGTGTACCTATTTGTGGAAGGAACTACGATGGAAACGAACCACATGATCCTATGTTTCACGATAACCCTTAAGAAAAATTAGGGTAGGATTTAACAAGCGAGAGAGTTCTCGTTTGAGTACGCTAGTCAGTTATTATTTCATATTTTAACTTTTGTAAAATTGTGATTATGGGATTTTTTTCGTCCACGAATAAAACACTGAAAACGAACGCAAAATATCGATGATCGAAAACATAGACTTCAATACTTCGATGTTTAAAACATCGATGCATAGGCTTCGATGTCACATCCATGGTGGAAAGATATTGGCGTAGTTGGTATCGATGTCACATCCCTAATAGAAACTGAGAGGAATTCCAGTCTATATTACAGGGTACATGTGGAGTATGTATAGAGGTACAAGCAGGATACGTATCATGATGGGTCTTTATCTTTATTTATCGTCGAAAACAGTTACAAACCGTGTGACGTACTATAAGGAGAAGTGCATTATCTGCGCGTTTTATTAAATTCAGAGAACCGTACCCTAAGCCATATTCGAATTCAGTGCTGTATATGGAAATGAGCGTTTTTGGCAAGTTTTGGTAAGAAAATATTGGCTCCCGTGTAATAAAAACTATTTGCAAAGGTAAATCAGCTATAGATTTGGCTTGTTATTCATCGTCATTCTCCTTCGTAAAGAAATGGACTTACTGCCGCGAGGACATGGAGAACGATAATTTGAAATAACTATTTCTTACTGAACTCTAGAAAACGTGCACATGTAGTGAAGTTACATTTATGTCTAGAAGCAGATCAAGGGGCCATCTCAGCATTCGCTTAAAGGAAACTGGAAGAAAAACCTGATCGAGATGGGGGTCATTGACCCAGACGCTGAGGTATAATACTAGTTACACGTTGTTTAGAATTATACAGCCCAAATGGTAACTAATACATTAAATATCAATGGCTCCAATATGAACGTATTTTCATTTTTTATGCGTACAACCAATATACTCTGCGGAGAAATTCTATTGTGAGCAAGTAGGAAAAGATTATCTCATGAACTCTGCTCTTAGAACTTCCCTCTTGAGCATTCACATATGAAATACTCCAATAGACACTTCGACAAATTTCCGTTCGTGGAGAATTTTTCTCCAGAGTTCTTGGTAAAGAAATTCGCATGTGAACAGCCTTCCGAAATATTCGTGCGTTTCATGTACGATGGAAGTTATTTACTCTTACAAGCTTAGTAAAGAGACAAGGCGTGGCCAATTTATTTAAATTATAAATGTTTAAGATATTGTTTTAACTTTACAAAACGGGAAGAAGATTTTCTTGATGTGCCCCATTTACAGATCAATTAAAACTATTAATAGGAGCATTCCCGCAATTATAAATTCCATCGTAAAATATCTTGAAGAGCAAGATTTCATGCCAGCAGAATTTGTACAAATAAATGTTTTGTTTCCGAGGTTGTTTAATTACTTGTTTTTCTGATGACACCTCATTTGTAAAAGTATTTGACTACTCAAAGATCGATAAGAAACTTTCCCGCAATTATAAATTCCATCAAACGACCGTATAATGCTATCAAGGCAGTCTAGACTGCCTTGATTCTATGTTTTTATTAAACTTGTATAGTTTTGTTTCCGTATTTGTTTACTTCCGTTACTTAGAAGAACTGTAACGAAAGAAAGTATAACACATGGAAATTGCAGTGTGCAGTAAACAATTGTGTGAGTTGGGCTCAGAAGTCTGAAATGACAAAGAGGTTTTCGAAGTAAGTCTTGTAAAAGCTTCTGTTAAACAAGGGTTTGTTTCGGTTCTGATGTAACCAGTCATTTGACGTGTGTTGGGAAATTTGAAATTACGATTTTCTGTAAGTTTACCGGTTAAGATGAGCTTGAATGCCATCGAGAAGCTTACTATGAAGAACGCAAGTCTTTGTTTCTGTCAAGCGGAGACGCATGGTCTTGGTAGACGTTGATTGCAACCAGCAGAAGCATTGAAGAAACTTGGACCAATTATTATTGATTATCAAGAAAAATGTGTGTGAGGTTAAGCGAGTTGAAGTTTTCCCAAGATATTTGCGGGCTACGTGAACATGCAGTGTTTCCTGTTTTATTTCAAGATCCGAATTTCGTACTTCTGTAGCGTTATTTTTTTTATATCATTCCTTTTTTATATTTGCTGGAAACTACAAATCGATGTGTAAAATCTCCCTCTGACTGTGCGACCAGATCGGAAGCAACCCTTGACCCTAAATGAGGTCAGTGACCTTCGGAGGGCCTGGTAGTCCAGGGGAAGGACGTCCGCTCGCGGAGAGCGTGATCCCGGGTTCAATTCCTGCCCGGGCCCCAATTTTTGTTTTCGTATCGTTTTTATCGACTGAATCCTTCATGTATATTATCAGAAGAAGTTAAATTTCTGCCATTGAATCGTTTTCACACGCTTAATGTATTAACAAGTATAAATTGCTGTTATATTGTAGGTTCCATAGAGTTTTTTATGATGCCTAGTATTTATTTGCGTTTTTAAACTATGTAAAGTGACAAAGAAGGTTTTTTTATTTAGACTGTTTTGCACATGTTTGATAATGTTTGATACAGATCTACGTAGGTGCATCTTCTCTTGTGTTTAAATCAGAGCTTTAAAGAGACAACTACGGAGTCTTAAAATTATCCTCTAAAGGGTCAGCAGACGCCACTGCAATTTTCAACTCCTTTAACGCTGTTCGATTGTGCAGTACTCAGAAACAACGCTTCAAAAAGCCCACATAACTCGGTTTTCGGTACGCGGAAGGAGGCTAGGTGCTGTGTTTCATAGGCCGAAATCTACGGAACAACTCGTTCTTGCACCTACATGTTGGTGGTTTGTCTGCTCGGGCTGCTGTACATGTATTTGCTTGTAGCTGCTTTAGATCCATGTGTGAAATCTCCCTCTGGCTGTGCGCACCAATGGGAAGTGACATTTGACCCTAAATGAGGTCAGTGGCCCTCGGAGGGCCTGGTAGTCCAGGGGAAGGACGTCCGCTCGCGGAGAGCGAGATCCCGGGTTCGAACCTGCCCGGGCCCCAATTTTTGTTTTCGTATCATTTTTATAGACTGAATCCTTCATGTATATTACCAGAAAAGTTAAATTTACTTCATTTAATCGGTTGCGTGAGCTTAATGCGTTTATAAGTTTAAAATTGCTGTTATATTGTAGGTTTCATAGCGCTTCTTTTATGTCTGGTATTAATTTGTGCTTTTTAACGTGTGTGAATTGACTAAAGTGATTTTTTTATTTTGATCACTTTGCATGAAATAAATTTTGATAAAGATGTACTTTTGTGGTACTTCGCGGTATTAAATTACGAGCGTTGAAGAGCCAACTGTGGTCTTAATATTATCCTTTAAAGAATCGGCAGGATTCATTGCAAGTTGCAACTGATTTAACGCTGTTCGATCGTGCAATACTGGGAAAATACGCTTTCTACGTCCGTACCACTGCTTTCGGTCTCCCAAAGGAGTCTACGAGCCGTGTTTCTTAGGCTGTTGACTTGGAGAAGACACGTTTTGGGGCCTATGACATTAGGTTGGTTATTCTATTCTATTCTGGGTTCTGGGTCGCACTTTCCGTGGTAAGTGTGGGCACGTCAGAATCTACGTAACCTTTAAATCTTTCTCACATTAAATTTACTTTTTGATTTATTGAGTAATTTAATCGCAGGGTCAGTCATTCTGTATGATCATAAACACTTACTTACCAATGTTAAAATGTTTCTTAACGCAATAAGTTCCAAAATAGTTCAATTCAGGGTTCAGTTGTTTGCACTATTTATCTGGTGTCACTTTCAACTCTTGATGCCAAAGTGCAGAATGTTAGCTGGGTTCCTTTTAGGGGAAGTAATATCGACAGTTGGTGTAAATTGGTTCGCCTTCTCACCGAATTAATTCGTTTGAATCATTGTTAATTAGCATTTTAAAAATGAATCTTTGATATAAAAATTAGAATTCATTATCCATTTGCCATCTATTGAAAGTTTTATTTATATCTTGTAGATTTTCGTATTCGTTAAGGAGTTAGTATGTGTGTGTTCTGTAGTTCATTTTCCGTATTTGTTTATTTCACTTAAGTGCAAGTAATAGGATAGGAAACTTTCAAATATCCCTGGCTTTAAGCTGTGTAGTGAGAAGATTTGCTTGCCAACATGCCTCGTAGTAGTCTTAGTATGAAACGTAAGAAAAGCTCTCAAAATAATAGATAAGGGCAAGTTGATCCTAATTCTAGACAACTTTTTTGAGCGGCTATCACATCTCATTTGATTTCAATTTATCTGTTGGGAAGTTCGAAATTTCTTGTGAAACAATAAGTGATGAACCTAGAACTTGTGTGTTAATGAGGGACAGCGGAATGTCTGCATGTGTTCAGAAGAACAGTCGTGAATTGCAAACTATAGCAATGACGAAGAAAAATAAATTTGTTTGTGCTCAAGAAATATACTCGAATGAATGCATCGAACGGACGGTGTCCGAAGAAATGTGGGTGTTGCAAGAGTTGTGTTAGAAGAAAGCATCTCTATTTTTACTTCTATAAATCGATGTGCAAAATCTCCCCGGAGCTGTGCGCTTCGATGGGAAGCAACACTTGACCCTAAATGAGGTCAGTGACCTTCGGAGGGCCTGGTAGTCCAAGGGAAGGACGTCCGCTCGCGGAGAGCGAGATTCCGGGTTCGAACCTGCCCGGGCCCCAATTTTTATGTTTTTATTTTCCAATTCGTTACAGTGCATTGTAAAAAACGAAGTGAATTGTGTTTGAATTAAATTCTTTTTTAGCCGTTATAATAATTTAGAAAGAAATCAGTTCTATTGTAAGTTGCATTTTGTTTACTTGTATGTGAGTGTTTTGCGTTTTTAAGGTCTTTGAAATTACAAGCGAAAATGATTTATTGTGCGTCTACGTTGCGTGATGTAATTTTTAAATAGAGACGTCCGTTTTGAATAGTTTGCGAATGTGAATGCAATGGATCATATTTCTCTAATTCAGTCGTTTTTTAAAGAATCTCTCATATAATTCCACATTTTATAAAATTTGTCATGTTTCTCATTTGTAACTCTCCGGTAAATGCGCCCTTATCTCCATGCATCTGATTTAATGAACTGCTTGCGCTCTGAGCTTCCGCAAGCCCCTCTAGAAAGCACTGGGTTGGGTTGTCTTTGGTCGTCACGCAGTAGTGAACGCCAGTGTGAGTTCTGGAGTGCCAGTGGATGGGGAAGGCGTGATGAGCGTGGGGGTGGCAGCCGTTGCCGCACGCTCTCTTGCCTTCTACGCGCCCTCCCCCTCTTTTTAATTACAAACGCGTCTGCCCCGCTGTATCACAATATTTAGAATGAAATTAGAAGATACTCGTGAAGAGTTAGTACAGCGAATTCTGGTTATAACGTCCTTTATATTTTAAATTTCAAGGGCGTTTAACAGGATTTTTTTTATCGGGCGCAGGGGTCAATGTTTGTCGATCAAGCGACTTCTTATGAATAATTTTACATTTGTGCTGGATTTTCAATTTATTTTTATTTATTAATGTATATTTATTCATGTTTTTAATTTATATATGATTATCTTTTGTCATAGGAAATGAGTAAAAGCTGTATTTTGAATTTGTGTCGTAGAATCTGGGGAGCTCCCGGATCACTTAGTGCCCCCCTTTGGACACACCCACGACACTTGGCTAAGGCAAGAATGACTTGGCCTACTGAAACATTGTGTCCTGCGTTTCACAGAATCATTGAATGAGTCACCGTCTGCGATAGCTCATGTGCTTGTTAGTTGACAACTGAAGCTTCGTTGTTGGGAAGTCCGGGGTTCGAGTGCCAACGCCAGCTAAATGTCTCGTGAATGCTAACGGGCTCTTGGGGGTTGTTCTTCCATGGAGCACCAGTCACTGGTGGATGGTGGAGCAGGACCGTAGTCGACGGGGGTCGGGCCGCACACGATATGTTCCTCCCCTTCCTACCTTCTTTTGCATCCCGAGGGCCGATCTCTCATCCTCGTAAGAATCATCAACCCCCCACTTATCAACAAAATATCCGGCAATTGTCGGATGTCCGAGAAACAGTGAGGAGCTACAAGTCCTCGGCAACCATTTCTGTGTTAAGAGAGATGGTGTGCGTATCTATGTTGTATATCTGGGATCAATTCCAGGTGTATACCAGTGCATTTCGTAACCGACTGACCGCGGGCTACGCGCGATCTTTGCCTTTCTCATTCTTGATCCCTCCCCTCCCCTAACTCACTCATACACCTACATTGCCACACGTAGCGGGCGCCGGCTGGGAAAGGTACCTGTAGAGGAAACTCTGCAAGCGGGAGAGTAGGTCGGCGCCAAATCTCTCCATCGAGCGGGATGGAACAACCCCACAACAAGATCCGAAGTGAATGAGTTGCGCCGAACAGTTGAGCTTATTGCCAAAGAGCCATATCTTCAAGGAATACAATTTTCTAGGAAGGGAAAGTATTCAAATGCATTCTCTTAGTTAAAGATTAGACTCTATGGGTTTCGGAAACCTTTTCTTGTAGGAGAAACCCAGGAGAATTTGCAAATGAGCTCTTCGATGGTCGAGCAGTAATGATGAGGGCGAGAGTGGAAGTTGTGTACTTCTTGAGTCCGAAGCGACTGTTCAGCCGTTCTGACATGTCGACATTTCTTTTGTTCTTGGCTCCCGCCAGACACCGTCCATCTCGTGGCTTGCTTTCTGCAGGAGGTGGAGGAGTCTAGGTACCCTACCTGCTCTACATCAATTATTGTGCGAGCAGTTTCAGAGCATCCTCTGAGCAGCACATACGCGCAAGAGAAGTGTCACACTTGATGACTGAAAACTTCAGGAAAATGGATTAAACTTCGTGTTAAACTGGTTTATAAAAACATTTTTTTTGTATACCATCATTATAAACGACCCTTTTCGATACCCCGAATTGTCTTCGTCAAAATCATCAGGTTGTATGTGACGTGTGTGCATAGAGAAAGCGAATAACGATAGTCTGAATTGTTATTTTAATTCATTTAGCTGTAAATAAAGTAAAAATGTTTTATTTATTTAAATTTAACCACATACCTGCATTGTCAATACATTGTTTTCATTTGTAAAACACCAATACGTCTGAAATAGCGACCAAGGCCAGTTTAAAGTTTTTTTAAAATATAGCAGTCACCAGATAATGAGACGAATCGGCGTACAACATAGTTCCAATTGAGTTGCGCAGTGCACGTCATGATAACGTCAAAACGATGCTTTTGTTGGAAACGTGAAAGCCAGGGACATATGTACACTTATACAACGAAGGCTGCGATGTTTGTCAACAAGAAATGGCCGAAGATCCGAACGTTACGTTGAGCTTTTAATCACAAGGGGCTGGGTTAGAAGAAACAAACGTTGGTGGAAGAGCTGCATGAATGGGGAGCGGCAGGCGCCTAAACCCGAACGAGACATTGAGTTGTTTTTAAACAAGGGGTTGAGAAGAAAAGTGTTGGTGTAAAAGCTGCAAGAGTGGGGAGTGGCAGGTGAAATTGCCGTAGACCGGAACGACATAATGAGTTATTTTAAGGTCGGAAGGGTGTGCGTTAGAAGCCGAGGCAGGTGGAACATGTGCCTCCTCGTGGTTCCGCCCTCGCAGGCGCAGAAGCGAGACCAACAGCGCACCCGTGTTCCGCAGGAGCGGGCGTGACGCTGGCGCTGGCGCGGCAGGCGGCGGCGGCGACGACGGCGGCGACGGCGGCGGCGGCGGAGGGCGTGCTGGTGGACGCCCTGGGGCGGCCGCTGCCCCACGCCTTCGCCTTCGCGCAGGCGCTGGCCCCGGCCGTCGTCCTGCAGCACGCGTCCGCGCCCCGGCCCGCCCGCCGCGGAGGCCACGGGCCCAGCGCGCTGCGGCGGCACGCGTGCCGCGTGTGCGGCAAGGCCTTCCCCACGCCCTCCGAGCTCACGCGCCACCTGCGCCACCACACGGGCGACCGCCCCTTCGCGTGCCCGCACTGCGCCAAGGCCTTCCGCCAGCACATCCACCTGCAGACGCACCTGCGCATCCACACGGGCGAGCGCCCCTACCGCTGCGACCAGTGCGGCGTGGCCACGGCCTACAGCAGCCACCTGCACAAGCACAAGCGCAAGGTGCACGGCGCGCCGCCGCCCACGCCGCGCGGGCCCAGCGCGCCCAACAGGGACTAGCGCCTCCTTCGCTCTTGCAGCCAGTCAAACAAGCAACGTCTTACCCTCTGTGCCGCGTGAACACAATCAGACGTCCCCCCCCCCCTTGTCCATTTGTAATCCATCGGAAATGTCAGTTTCCCTGTAGTAAGACGAAAAGTATGAGGGTGACTAAGATATTATGAAACCCACGCCCCCGCCGATCACGATCAGTGGTTCACGTCTCCGTTCCCCGGAATCAAGCTCAAGCTGCTAGCTCAAGCAGCTCCTGCATAAAGACTACAGCGAAACATTTGAATTTAGGTCATGGAGTGCGAGGGATAGTCGTTTCCTGGAACAGGCTCGCGTATCGCCAGCATGATGTCTTTAACGTTACAAATCTAATTTAACCCTTGCAAGAGCTTACCACTATTTTAACTCTCATTTACGGCTGAAGCAAGTGCAAGTTGCAAGAAGTTGGTGGAGTGGAAGTAAGATCTCATCCTCCGTGTTGCGTCTACACAGACTATTTCCCGGAGTCAATTAGAAGTCCCAGTTTCAGTCAAAAATATTGTTTTGCCTCTAGTAAGTGCGTGTGCTCTCTAGTAAGATGAGAATGTGTGACAAATCTCTGTTGCCGAGTCTATTTAATGCCTTTTGGTGGCTGTGGAGAAAAACTTTTTGTGGTATCTTCTACGCTATTAACAGCCTCCCTACCGGCTTCAGTTTACCTTGTCTCCCACTCATGAGACGTTGGCAAATCCTGTTCAATGGGACCTAGCGGCTCGAACTACAATTTAGAGTTCTGAAATTTACTTACACCGATCTAAATAGTGGATGGTCATTTCTGAGGGTAATAGAACAAAGCAGGTAATAATAAGCATAAAATAGATAACTTTCGTTATCTATTTTCTTCGTTTTGTTCAGATATTAACCTAAACTATATGTTGTGATCTAAGTAATTTCACTCTCGAAAAACTATTAAACCTAACGTATTTTCATTTTTTAACTTATTAAGTTCCTCTTAAATATTGAATGGAGGAGAAAGATTTCAATAAATATAGGGTGATTGTACGGTGTCTACACGGCCGCCGGTGATTATGTAAAACGTGTATGAGTTGGTCATTTAAAACTTTATGCACTGCTTTGTTTAAATCAAACTACATGAAACTAAAGTATAGGATTTCTCAATAAGTTGAATTTGGTTATGCAAGGGCAAAGGCATTCCATTTGTTAATATCAATGCCTCTTCTGAAATAGTGAGGAAGGCCGCATCAACAACTTTATTTCAATAGGGAATCATGAAGCATGTCCCTATTGAAATTAAATGTTGTGTTGATTGGAGTAAACAGCAGAGATCACAACGATTCGTTTTTGTGTGAAGCCTAAGAACAAACTTGTTCTATCGCCTATTTACATCTAATGTACTTTGTTGAGAAGAATGTTTTGAGAGAATCCAAGAGAACAATGTATTGACTTACTTTTTGGATATAGGTGGTTAAGTTGTGAAACGTCAAAATCTTCGAGTCCAAAACGAGCCTTATTTGGTCGTCTGGTTACCTGTGCATCTTCCTCGAGACTCTCACAATATTGTGGCATATCAGTGTATTATTTGGGGCTTCCTGTGCCCGTAGACGGGCTTGTATCACAGGTCAAGTCCCTGTTCGCTTCGCTGAAGTGTTCTTGTGGTGTTCCACGAGTAGATTCCCGTTGCTTTCTCCAGGGGCGCTGTGGGCCAATTTAGATGTTCCATGTGCCTGTTGTAAAAGGTAGAGCGCGCCTCAGTGTCCTGTCCGCAGTCGCCAAATCAATTGTGCGTTGGTGTTTGTGACTCATAAGCACCAATGCAGTTCTGAGTTAAGACGGATTCAATTTTGGCAGACTCGCCCAAATCATCGAGCGATCAAGAGGCCCTTTTTCATGCCGTAAAACTTGCATACTTGTGGATTCTCGCACCGTAACGTTAGTGGTCTCTAGTTGTGTTTAATTCCGCTGCTTGAGATTCGAAGTCGGTTGTAATCACGAGAGGCAACTGTTATAATTGATCCGTGTATTACAAGTTAATCTAAGGGAGCCAGAGATGCGGATTTCTATCAAAATGGTTTAGCATCCCTAAACTCGAATCTCTCCTATATCCCGGTATTTTAATTTGAGTCGTTGGAATGTGTGCTACGCAAGTGTCCTTAGCTCCACAGTGCTCGGCACAATCTACTAGCAAAGTGACTCGCTTTCAAGAAGCTCGCCCAACTACCGACGAGTTCGCGAGACACATTGGATTCGGGAAAGTGTGTACGTAGACCAATGCAAAGCACTTGCGTGCGGTGATTGGGAAGACTATGTACGTACAGTAATGGGTTGTACTAAAGCTAGTGCTGAGGCGGGGGACGGAACGTCCAAGAAACTGGCTGGCTTAAGTAGCTCTGGGCGTCAAATGGTGACTCTGCAGTGCCTCTAACTAGCAGGTCCGAGGGTCAATTCCCGATGATGGCAGTATTTTCCGCATTAGCAAGAGAGCTATGTCGAATTAAGTCGCTCTCTGGGGAGAGAATTCTAGCGACCTCTCATCGGTAGTTTTCTGTGGTTTCTATCAACAAGCCAATGCCGGAGCAGTACCTACGAATGGTCCACGAACGGCGCACGGCTTTCCCTTCTGCACTGACTCCTCACTGCACTGTATCACACATGCCGGAACACCAATTGGGAGCTGAGAGCTTGTCTCGACTGGGGCGGTTGGGGAAAATCTCGGTAGCCGACGCGTAGAATGGCGCCAGATCACGCCACGTCGCGAGGAGAAACACGCACTATACTTACGGGACTAATGATTTTCGCCGTCGATACGCCCGACATCACTAATTAGCCCAAAGACACGCAGGGGTGCAACGGACGCAGGAAGGGACTCGAGCGCGGGGTGGGGAGAGCGTGCTAGCGCAGTGGAGCCAACGCGCCCTCCGTGTGTCGCAGGCCCAGGGCTCGTAGCGCTGCCGCCCACCGCACTCGCCCCGGGCGACGACGCGCCCGCCGCCGCCGCCCTCGCCTGGCACGTGACCATCGCAGCGGACGCCGCCGCCGCCTCCGCCGCCATCGCCTCGTGGCCGCCTTCCGCCGCCGCGGCCTCGTCGTCTGCCCGTCGCCCGCGCGCCGCCCCCGCGCCCCCGCCCTCGCCCCGCCGCCGGCGCCGCCACCCGTGCCGCGTGTGCGCCAAGGACTTCCCCTCGGCCTACGAGCTCACGCGCCACCTGCGCCACCACACGGGCGACCGCCCCTTCGCGTGCCCGCACTGCGCCAAGGCCTTCCGCCAGCACATCCACCTGCAGACGCACCTGCGCATCCACACGGGCGAGCGCCCCTACCGCTGCGACCAGTGCGGCGTGGCCAAGGCCTACAGCGGCGACCTCTCCAAGCACAAGCGGAAGGCGCACGGCGCGCCGCCGGCCCGCCCGCGCGCCCCCACGCACTAGCAGCGAGCGCCGCTACACCGCCACCGAAAAGGACTCGTTCGCCATCGTGCGTTCTGGCCTTACGAGCCAGCCATGTGCTATACTACGACGGAAAAGGACACATTCGCTATCGTGCGTTCTGCGGTGGAAGTGAACTGATTTCCTCCTTAGAATCCGTTCTGTTAATCGGTACAGTCTGTTTGCTGTAAAAGTCATTAACCGTTCTGCCACTCGATCGTTTAGCGATGATGTGCACCTGCCACCTCGTCAGGACCATTCCGCGCGCATCACTACACGAGGGTACGAAGTGCTGTTGACGATGGGACGATAGCGTCAGTAGGAGCGTATATGTCTAGTCGCTCCGATTGTATTGCACCATTAAATGGTGATTAATCGCCCCATCCATTGATTCGTGAGAGCGCACCCGGTGAGATAAAAACACCACGATTGCGAGCTCGCCGCAGCGCTTGCTCCCTAGGAAGGGCGGTGCTCTGCTGCGACGGGACCTCGTCCAACGCTGGGCTCTCTGCGTCATGGGCCCAATGCAAAGATTCCGCCAATATGTTTTATTATCTGTTATGTTCAGAATAATTGCACGCTTTTCACAAACACAGATTTATTACAATGAACCATAGAAAGTACATTGGTCACAATTCCAGAATCCAAAAGAGTATACCATGTCACAAGCCAAAATCAAAAACCAAAAGTCCGGGAAACGTACCATAAAACTAGCTATGTCAAACCAAGAAATACACCAGAATGAACCAAAATTACTGCCGGACCTACACTCACTTCTACACGGGACAATCTCCTCGCTCAAGTTTACTCAATACACGGTTACTAGCGTTCTGTCTCTCTGGCTGGCGGCGCCCGCTTTTAAAACGGGCGGCGCCGCAGACTCGCTGCACCGCTCCTGGCTCTCCGGCCAGCCTTCCTTCTAAGCTCGGGCGGCGCCTTTTCCGCTTCGCCGCCTCTGCCGACTTCCTCGGTCGCCGCTGAGCGCTGCCACCTTGGCGCGCTCTTCAAACGTGGTTATACAGCCGCGACATTAACAGTACTAGAAACCACCGTAATGGCATTTGGAATGTACTACCGTCGTACGGTCGCGAATTGTTAAGATAGCTGACTACCTGAGAACTATGATGTCTTGAAATTTCGCGTTTTTCAATTTTTATTGGATCGTATGCTGTTTTATTCTCTTTTAAATGCTTAAAACCGTTTCTTGCTACGTGTCTTAGTTTTTGAGAAATTTGTTTTTTTTTAAAGCGATTGTCAATTGTCAAGCCCTTAGTAAGTGAACTTCAGATGCAATTTCCCGAATTGGCAATATTCAGCACTTCCCTGCACATCATAAATGATAAATAATTTAAGATTATAAAATAATTTTTGCAGCATGTTACCCCATGATTTGCTCTAGTGAATGTACTAGAATAGTTATTGTCACTAAAAGTTTGTTTTATGAACTAAAATGTCCAGAATAAATTTACAAACAATAATGTTTTCTCAAATAATCCAATCATGACTCCTTAGTTTTCACAGTTCCCTTACCATTCTAGTTCATTCACTACTTTATCAAATTGTTGTAGAGTTGTAATGTTTGAAGTAAATACCTAATTTTGTGCCAATTATTTATAAACAAATAGATAATGTGTTTAAATTATTTGATCTCTAATGGCAAAAATAAACCAAATGTATAAGGAAATAGACCCAAAATTGTAGATTTTTTCTCAGATAAACAGCTACCTTAATGTTGCTTAAGTTTTGGAGAATATAAAAAAGCTTAGTGTTATTGATAAAGTGTTGAAGGAATGCTGATTGTTAGCAGAATCGTTTTCTGCTTCCACGGCGATTTCTAATTGCAGCCTGCCTGATGTTTGCGGCTGTGACAAATTCACCTGTCAGTGCAATGTCTTCGCTGTGAATCCGCCGACCCGCCACAAGCGGTCGCGTTGTTGGCTTCCTAGTTACTTTGTTCTATGTTCGCCGGTTCGATGCCCGGCCGATGCCACTGGGGTATTCGGATGCGAAAATAGATCGCACGCATGTGGTATGTTTAACCCACATTGAGAACCATTATTGCCGCAGAACGATCATCCAAAAACAGTTCTGGTTTGTGTTAAAAGCCGAAGACCGAACATTTGGATTTACGAAGGTGTTTACCTACTAGTGAGAGAGATGCATGTTACAATTTTAAAGCATGGATCGTGTGGGGTCGAATATGATCACTTCTTGTCAATGAAGAATTGTGAAATCTCGTGAAACAAATGTACACGTGTATCTTGCCCCTGTAGGTAGGCAACTCATTCTGCACTCGCGTTTCGCAGGTAGCCGAAATCGCAAATAAAACGAACTAAATATTTTTGTTCATAAAATATCACGATTCAAACAACGTAGGAGCGTGGGAGATAAAAATAAAATAATACTGTTTTGTTACACTTGTCGCCTCGTTATTCCTCCAGAGACAAATCATGACTCTTTCAACGAAATCGAGCATCCCGCACCATTTACAGTCAATTATTCACGAGACACGACAGAGGCGAAATCGTGATGTTCATTGTTTGGCGCTTTTCAATTGTTTGGTCACTGATTCTTATTCTTGCCCTCTGTCGCACCTCCGCGCACCCACTGTTCTGCCGAAGACGAAATCAGCATGGAGGCCCTAAAAACTGGAGCACACACAGGAAGGGGAAGGAATGATTGGCACCGTTGCTTAGGTACTGCTCCGACATCCGATCGGAGGAACGGTCGATTAGAGAAGCGAATGTGTAAAACGACGTTTCCTGAGAATTCGTTCCTCTCATAAACTCTCTTCGCAATTAGTTGACGTGTTACCTTTTGCTTTCATCACTAGTCTGGCATCAAGCAACATAGGCCCAGACGCAAGGAAATCGTAGAGCTGTAGTCACAAGATAAATTAACACGTGTTAATTGCGTTCTGTTATGCGATTTTGAAGAAAAGTAACTGTTAGATCGACATCTGTGGACGTCAATCAAATGTTTCGTGTATCATAGAAAACGTATTTGAAGCAAGATATGTGCGCCTCTCACTATGTATTTTGCCCCTGGTCGCTTTTTATTGTGATGTTCAACTTGTGGGGGATATATTTTTGTTCGAATATGCACTGTGGGTGGCTACTTGCAGTCACTTAATGGATATTAGAGTTTTGTGGTGTTCATTTATATCTTTGTTTAAAAATTCAGAATGTAATGTATTGTCGGAAATCAAAGGTATGATATCCCAAAAAATATGTAAATAATTTGCAGAATAAATACATAATTGTATGGTTTTGTGTAACTTTTTAGACCATTGTCAAATTCCGAATGTACATTTTGTGGTCCTGTACAATCGACATTTTGTAGTTTCCAGTACTACCATTCCAGTGTTCCCACATTTCTTTCCTTTTCCAATATTGTCGCCTTTTAAGTATTTCGTGTTACATTTAGTTCTATCACTGTAATCAGTAACTGAAATTGAAAAGAATATTTAACACGGAATACTTACGACTGCATAATTCGAATTTATGCATCATGATCGTGCAAGTTAAAGCATCGGTCACTGTACCTGAAAATGAGTTAATGCGGAACCTT
The DNA here is from genome assembly GCA_011170035.1 of Teleogryllus occipitalis. Taxonomy (NCBI): domain Eukaryota; kingdom Metazoa; phylum Arthropoda; class Insecta; order Orthoptera; family Gryllidae; genus Teleogryllus; species Teleogryllus occipitalis. Next base: position 177,346 of record BLKR01001942.1, read on the forward strand.
GAACAGATGTAGAGTAAAAAGCATTTTCCTGTTAACTTCAATGCCTTTACTGGTCTTTCTTTTCAGAGATTAAAGGAAATACAAAACTAAATGACCTGCCTAAACTTTTCTTAATCGTAGGTGCGGGAAACGCTCGAAACACCAATCTTTTTATCATTTCCTCATTTTTCTAAGCTCGTAGGTGTTTAATTTAAATGTAATGTTGAATCGAACAAAACATTTGTTGCCATTTTTTACACAATGTCGTATGGACTTTGTATGAATTAATAAAACGTAAATATCGTAGGAAGTTGGAAACATGTGGATGTTCAGGTACGTTTCAGAAAATTAGTGGGAAATGCCATGGACTGAAGAAAGGAATTATTAGTTATTGATATTTTGTTTTTTCAATAGTTTTTTTATTTACAATCACGTAATTTAACGATCATTTATATTGTAGCATTCTCTTGCAATGCTATTCAGACATTGAAGAAAATAAGATAGACAATCCGTACAGACAAGCCTTTCGGGTAAAGGTTTGAAGTCAGACAGTATATTACGCACTACAATTATTGTACTAATACTACCTTATGTGTTAGCACGTAAATACGTTACGTGGAATTAGCGTGAAGCCGAACGGAAGAGGCGAGCGTCCTCATGTGGTATGTAATAGTTGGAACACCGTAAAAAGGGTGGCACGGTGCTGAGCAGCCATCGCTGAAAGGAGTGCTGACTACCAGAGAGTACCGCCGTAGCGGCAGTGTCGCGAGCGAGAAGAGAGCGCATTTGTAGGGAGCGCGGGGGGTTGTATATATAGGCGAGCGTGGCGTCAGTACCCTTCTGGGAAGTTGCATAGTGGAAAATCAGCACATGGTGCCCTTGACTCGTAGTCGTGTGTACAGAACGCGATGACGCGTTCTACGCCGTGATTGTGCGCGTCGGAAGTGCCAATAAAGAATTGCAGGTATTGTGTTTGTGGGGACCGTGACACTCTTTTCAGCGCAGGCCTGTCGAGGCCAACGAAGACATGGACACCGCGTCGACGGAGAAACAGCCCCGGCGAGGAGACCTTTAGAGTAGCCCCCACCCGCGCTTGACGCTGCTGATTGTTTTGCAGGCGGCGCTACGTCATCCCGCCCGCCACCACCACCACCACCACCGCCGGCGGCGGCCGCTGCGCCTGCGGCTGCTCAGCCCACGCGCAGACCCACACCCACGCCCCCGCCCACGGCCCCGCCCGCGCGCGCCGCTAGCCTCCCCGGCCCGCCCGCCGCTCGCACCAGCGCCCCCTCGCGCAGCCACAGCGCCCCCGCCCCCACGCCCCCTCCAGCCACAGCGCCCCCGCGCGGCGGGGCGGCGAAGCCCGCCTCCGGGGCGTCGCGGCAGGCGCCCGCCGACTCCACCCACCGCCCCACCCCCGTCGCCTCCACCTCCTCCTCCTCCTCCGCTTCGCCCTCGCACGCCAAGAAGCAGCAGCCGCAGCCGCCGCCCCCCGCCAGCGCGCGCCGCTTCAAGTGCCACGCGTGCGGCGCCGGCTTCAACGTCGCCACCAACCTCCTCACGCACCTGCGCTGCGTGCACAAGCAGCAGCACGGCCACGCCCCCGGCCCCGGCCCCCTCTGACCACGCCCACCCACCCAAGCAAATTGATTGCAACACGCTTACACTCAGAGGTCACGAGCTGGAAGGGGAGGGGGCCCCTTGCTAGAAACAACACAGAACGACGAAAGCGAGTGATAAAAAAGGAGCCCCGCAAGGGACCCCTTGTGATAAAAACAAAGACGGAAAAGCGAAAACGCCAACGCCACCTCGGGTTCTCGGGCGGTCACCCGACCCGGTGCTGGCGGGGCCCGGCGGCGCTTAACTGCGGTGATCCGACGAGAACCGGTGCTTTCGCCGCGGTGTGGGCGTTGGCGAGGACACTGGCATCCAATCGGGAGCTGCAACACCAAAAATTTCAATCGTAACGGAGCTCACGATTCGTTGACAGTGTCCCCCTCTCCTTCCAGCTCATGACCTCCAAGTGTAATATCATTTTCATCAGATGAGTTATTTTATGCAAATGCGTTCTATTGATATGAGCAATAAGTAATTCCTTGATAGTTTTCGCGTCGCATTCCAGGAGTAAATATCTTTTTGTAATTTTCCAGTTTCGTCACAGCCTGTATGTTACTACCGCAACATAGGACGCATTTTCAAGCCTCCAATCGCTGATGTAGACGTGCGAAGTCATTAGCGTCGTTTATGAACAGCGAGTGCCCTGTATTTACGACGTCCGGCTAAGGTTCTGTTGCCCGCGCTCCGTACAGGGCCGTTAGTTCATTAATTCTAGTTTTTCGTCGTTTATAACCAAAAAAAGAGGTCTTTTTCTTCGACAGTACTTAGAAATATCCTCCGCGTTTCGACTTCACGTCATTAAAGAAAATCCTGAAAGTCAATTGTCAACAATCTCCTGAACAGTACCAAAGGTTTCTCGGTAAAAATGACGTCGGAAAAAATTTTGCTCATCTCAGTGGTGTGTAAAAACTTAAAAATATATTTTAATCACTTGACGTTTTGCCAAATTGAACTGTATTCAAATATTCAGCTATTGAGAGTGTCGAATGGTTTGCTAAATCTACTCAACGTTTTCGTTGCGTCCTCCGTGCGCCACGAATGAAATGGATCCTCTAGAAAGGTCATTCCTCGATTAGATTCCAGCTCCGGAAACAAAAACCATCGTCGTTTTCTGCCATTCGAATACTTTGGAACCCGCTATCTTTTAATTTTTCTTGCTCTTCTCCGACTTTTGTAAACGTATGCCTTTCTCTTACTTGATAAAAGAACTATCAAAACTTTCTTAAAATAAGGTGAGTGACGAATATATATATAGTATTGTGTAACAAGAAAAGTTATAACAATGTTCGCGATAAGCCGATAAGCGACCGTGGTCGTGTTCGCCCTTAATAGTAATAAGGGAAATTCAGTGTATATTTCGATTGCGTTTTAAAATGAAAAGTATTTTATATGGGAAGACGATAAACTGGGTGAATTGTGAAAATCATCACACGTGTGGGAAAATTGCTTTTCTGTATTCCAGCATTATAAACGACCTTTTACTTTAGAAGACATAGTTCACAAAATGACAACTTCCGCACAGATTATGACGTATTTGCCGTGAAGTCATGAATCATCAGACATTCAGACAATCGCAGCAAGAGAATCGGAGGGGAGCGGGAGTTACCGGTAAACCCAACGGCCATATTTCGTACGGATGTCAAATAGCAGTGACGTCACAAAGTTGTTTTACTTAGATTCTCTTAAAAACGTATAAAGCTGTTATACGAAAAAATAATGTATGCAACTCGTTTATAATAATGCTTTATTGCATTCGTGCAAATTTGAAACCTTCCTCCTAACGCTGCTGGATTTCAAAGCATGTACTCAGGCAATAAAGCTTAACATTATAAACTAGATGATTAATATAGTATTTACCCGCGAGTTTAATACACTTTTCATAATACACTTTCCTCGTCTTTCTGCTTACTGTCTATTTTGGACGATCTGTTTTTCTTACCAGTAAAAATATAGAGATTTCCAAAAGATAAATTGGAACCATTGTGATTAGTTTTGTTGTGTTTACTCATTTCAGGTTAATTTTGACATGGTTTTGTTTTAATTTGTATTACAATTTTTAAACCTTATTACAAAAACAAACTTTAATCTCTCTGAGGAGGGAAGAAAGACCTCAATAAGCTCCATCTCTTCTTGTAGTACGTATGTATATTGCATATATTGTACAACTCTTGGAAAGGCTTTACAGCTAAACGGGAATGATTTAATAAATTAATTCAGGATTCCTAAGATTAAGAACAATTATATAAGAAAAACAGGCATTAAATAAAAACCTTTGACGTTTTTATTTCATAATATTTGTGGTACGTTTTTTTTTTTTACATTTCGGATTCTAACTTTGTTTCCTTCCTTAGGAAAACTTGTGTCAATTGTACAAGATCAGAAATTCATCTATGACAAGATCATAATTTGATCTATATTAATGAATTTCTGTTCTTATAATTACAAATGCCACAAGATTACATTACCCGAGGAATGATTGAATGTTAGGTCCGAAACGTAAAATAAAAAAAGATCTGCAATATTGTGGAATAAAACTTGTATTCAAAGTTTTATTTATTTAATCAGATTTATTCACCAGATTGTCTATAATCCAAAGAATCCTGGATTAATTTATTGAAGTCAATCGGACAATCATTTATTTCTAAAATAAAGTGTATAATTTAAATAGAAAAAGGACTTTCAGATGAAGGAAATCGTTAGATCTCTTCGCAGCTTACTCACAGCCTGTAGGTTACAGTCTGTGGTATACTTACAGCCCGTTGATGAAATAGAACTTCTGCAAGCTGAAGAATTTTGTCTATTTTAGGCATTGAATTTGATTTTCAGTTATTTTATATTCCTATGTAGTAGTCGTGCATTTTTTCTAAATTCTCGCTTCAGCTCACGTTCAGAAACGTATATGATGAAGTACAGGGAACTGAAAATTCCGAGCTGATCATAAATATATCAAAAAGGTGACGTCCAGCAAAATTGACAGCTGTTGCCCTTGTTAATGTGAATGATGATTTTCCTCAGGTGAATTATAAATTTTCTTTGTGCCTTTCAAAATCATGGTACTATGAATATTTCGTTGCGAATATTCAGATAAACATTAGTATTTTCATTCGGCGTGGTGTATAAAACAATTAAGACTCAGTATTTTGAATTCCAGTCCCTGCATTATGTCCTTTTAATTTGCTCTTTTCGGCAAAATTTCCTTCTCGGTTCATTTCTGGGACATTTCATAAAAATGTTCTTAATTACGAATCACTGGAAAAACTAAAATAGAATCAGTCGTTCAGCTGTTTTTCAGAATGATTGAACGGTATCCAATAGGGAATCAGTATGTGACGGACATTGTTACCACAAACAAAAAGAAAATAAAATGTGAACACGATGTAGATTAAATACCGTGTGTTTGAAGTCGGATTTGTTAAACTTCATTTAAAAATTAGATGAACCACGGGCAGTGTTAGAGTTTGACTATATAGCTACCTTACGGTGACGTGCCATCCCCGGGTTCTAGAATAGTAAACCTCAACTTCACAAAAACTACCGCGCCCCGAATTTGTATTCTTTAGATTTTAATATTTTCCTCGAATATTTGGAAAGTGCCTAAGTTAAAGATTACTTTAAGGCACATTATACCCAAATTTGGAATTTTTAAAAATTTTTACATAGAACATTTTTATATTTCATTGGATCAATACGTCTATAACCAACTCACAAAAAGTTGAGATTTGTATTGACCAAAACCATACAGTAGTTGTATCGTGAGTACTTTTATATTTTTAACGTTTTTCAAGAAAGTTAGAAACAATGGAACATTTAGATAGTCATGTTTAATAAAGTAATTTGCCTTTTTTTTTATTTGGTGCAAGCACTAACCCTACATATATTTCGTTTATAAGAAAAAAGAATCACAGTCCTGTAGAGAACTTGAGAAATGTTTCCCTCGCCGACAACTATCAAAAAGTCAAGTTTCGGGGAAAATAGCTTTCGAGTGTTTCAAACGCTTCAGAGGTCCAAAGTCATGGGTTCTTTTTCTACGTTCAAATGCTCCTTTTTTTTTGTTCTTCTTAAATATCTTCTTCTGTGCTTGGATTCTTATGTTTGGTTGTTATATATTTTTGTCTTTCTTTTATTTAACATTCCACCCATTTTTTCCTAATCGAAACATGGGGCATGTGTCCAAACCAGGGTGTCATAAGAATCAAAATATATCCTAAACAGGAAATCGTAGAGTGTTTCGCCTTACTAAAGAACATTGACTACTGGTTTTGACTCGGTTAAAAACCAAAAATTTAATTTTCTAATATTTTTATTCTTTTGAAGATGTAATACATCTTCATTTCAATAAATTACTAATACTTATGAATTGACCTATATTGTATTTTATTTACACATTTCTTTAGAAACACATGTGTTTGTGTACTAAATCATGTGTAAGTGTACTAGATGTTAGTTCAATATATCTGAATGTTTTTCGTCCTTTATTTTAAAAACAGAATATTTTTTTAGCAGTTACTCTAAAAAAAGTCTTTAAAATAAAGGACCAAAAACATTATAGTGAAGAATAATGGACAGAAAAATAAATAATAGTTTCAATTTTGTTACATTAGTTATATTCTAGCAGTTCTTCATGCGTGATAAAATCTTACTTGTATTAGCTACTAGCTCTCAGTGTATAGAAAATGCTTTAAAGTAACAAGGTTTTAATTACTAGTCGCCGTAGAGTAAATAAACGGAAGGAATATTACAAGCCATTCAAAAAATAAGATCGCTTTTAGAGCGACGGTGTCTGGAAATGGACGAAAATGAATGAGGGGGACAAGGAGTTATTGAAAACTGAAGGTTCGCACTTTAAAAAAATAGAATACAATTTCGAAATTAGAACAATTAAGATACAAGTCATTCTTCCATTTGCTTGATAGATTGTGAGGTAAGACATAGCTTTAAATATTAGCTTTAATAGAAAAAGTATTAGTTTTGATATAAAGAGTTTTAGAATGGAATATTATTGTATGTAAAATGTAATATAGTTGCAAATAAATCATTGATTCATTCATTTTGTTATTATTTAAACCACATCTCTCGTTTTCATTCCTTTGTTGCTTTCAAAATGTAGCACAGAGTGCTTATCAACAGGTGTCAATGATTTCCGAACAGAAAAACAATTTATAAAAGCTCACATGAAAAAGGTTCTCAAAATGCTTTCTTTCAATGTTCCGTGGCGTTATTGTTCTTACCAACTGAGATGTCTCTGGGCATCAACTGATGTCACTGCAGAGCCTCTGACCGGTAAGTTCTAGGGCTCGAGTCCCGACTGTGGCAGGATTTTGAACACTGGCAAGACAGCTAGGTCGAGTTCAGTCACTGTCTGGAGGAGAATTCTAGCGGCTGACTATTCTCATCGGTAGTTTTCCGTGGTTTCTCCGATCAACACCAGGCGAATGCCGGAGCAGTATCCTAACAAACGGGTCACGGACCGCGCTCGATCTGTCCTTCCTCTTTCTTGTCCTATCCACTCCCCTTACACACACACTTACACTAACATGCACTACACTATCACAGATGCCGGGAGGTTAGAGCTTGTCCCGGCCAGGGCTGGGAGAGTCCTGGTTAGGGGGAAACACTAGCCGACGGTAGGTCGGCGCCGAATCTCGCCATTCAGCGGGGGAAGATCACCGCCACTTCTCGAGGAAAAACATACACTACATTTACCGGACTAAAACTTGACGCGCCCGGAATCAATAATTCACCAACCGTTTAAGTGCATGCACACTCAGACGCAGAGGTAAGAAAAGAACCCAAAAAAACGATAGCAAATGGTTCCACTCCATAGAGTTAACGTTTATCTTTTGCATAATATTATGGTTTTCAGTGGCCAAAATATTATTACATGGGATTTGGCATTTGAAGATGTCAATGTAAATTCAGCCTCGGCAGTCAATAAGGTAAAATTCTAAAAACAAAATGATAGTTCACAACATATTGGTATAACGTTCATCGGCAGAAAGTTATTCTGGCTGAAATCCCACTTCATCCCTGAGCCCGTTACTTGAGATAGAGACCCATTTTTGTTTGTACTTTTTTTGTTGTTCGAAACGTTTTTAAAATATTTGACCCATGTTTATTCACACCATGTACAACTATAAATTGTTGTTTGTCGTTATTTTCCTTATAAAACTATAAAAGTTTCATTCTTGGTGTGTGTTGTCTCCAAGGTGGAAGGCAATTATGCGACGATATGAACCGTATGAGACTATTTTATTTCTATTTCCATTAACATCAGAAAACTGTTATAATTTCACAAGTATATGACATTTGAAAGGGAGAAAATCAAAAGGAAAACCAGAAAAACACTAATGTTGTGGGCGGTAATTGTCCTAGAATGTCGATTACAGTAGTGCTTAGGGGCATCTTCAACGTTTTAGAATTATACAATACAAATTGTAACTAAGTAATGCGAGGGCAGTTTTTGGTCATTGCCGCTTGAAGATGGTTTGCAATATGATGCAATGTCCTTGTGAGTATTAATGTGAGAACAAGAAGAGAATATCTTCTGTTAGTTCTAATGATAAAAAAATATGAAACAAGTTGATTAAATTAATGCCTAATACGCTTGAGTTACTAATAAATGGTGAAGGAGGGAACGCTAGTTGTATATGTTCGTTTTTCACTTGTTTGGTAACTAATATTTATACGCCAATGGTGTTACGAGTAGAGACTGGATTTTTAAAATTCTCAAATTTGTAAATTTGGCGACTGTGCCCCGTCCTAACACAATATTCATTTTTTTTCGTTACATATTTTTACACTTTTGGTACTATTTAACATATTTTGGCATTTTCACAAAATATTTTATATTATATTAATTTTCTTCAATGTTATTACGTATTTGTTGTGAAAAGAAAATTGTTTTACAAAATTGCATTTTTCGCACATTATTACTGCAAGCTGACTCCTTCAGGTAGCCCATGTGAAGACGCGTGATGTTCTCACACTCCCGCGCGGCTGCTTCAGTTATCTCAGTGGCGGGAAGTGCGCGTCAGCGACTGGGGTCATTTTCACCTTTAGGCGTGAAAAGTGTCACTGACGTCACCTTTAACCTTCATTTTGGAGAAACATTGGCCACCGCCGAAGTTTAACATTCAATGAGAGTGCTTAACGTTGCAGTGATATTTGCTGGCCGTAGATATCGCTAGTTTGTATGATGTCGTCTGGCTGTAAAACTAGTCCTGAATAGCAATAGATGAAGTTTTTACTATCGATCGGAAAGTTGTATGGTGCAAAGTGTGCATTAATTTAAGCTCTCCAAATGATTTTTAGGGCGTTTGTATTATTTTTAAAATTTGTTAAGGACTTTTTTATAAATGTAATTTCGTAGTATGTAAATGTAATCCATAAGTTAGTTTTAATATTACATCTTTAATCCCATTTTACATATTCTTACTGTTTTCATTACATATTTTATGTACATATTTTTCCGGTCTCTAGTTTTAAGGATTCTAATGATCGAACGGCGAGAAAAAGCCGAGACTATAAGAACCAGTTTACGCCTGAGATACATCGAGCGTTCTGCTGAGGAAGGCCACAACATGCTGACAGAAAAGTCAGTCACTACTACAGAGACGCAGCTCATCCCGGATGGCCTAGATAATACTCCTAAAGCCGGTATTTGTACTGGAGAACAAGCAGAATCCACAACGAAAAAGGTGCTTTAGGCAACCCGCCGGACAGGAGTGTATCACAACAGAATTACATGCATACTTTGCCCCTGATTACCAAGTGTCTATAGACATAGTACATAACATGATCAGAACAACCTCACTTTTTTCACTTATTTTAATTTTTTTATGTATTTATAATCACATCAACGACTGTCATTAGCTATTGTCATTACTTATATTTACAATGGTTTCCAAAGGGAACAATGGTTTGTGATTTCAGTTTACATTTATACATTATATTTTACGTTAAATTTAACAATATTGTCCTTATATTAAATTAAGTATCCCAATTTTGTTTTTAATTTCGTAACGATCACTTTTCCTGGCGTGTAAACAATATAATAATGTAATACACTTATAAAAATCATAAATTAAATTGCATTCTGCATAATTCGTAATGAAGACAATTCAGTTGTCCAACGTATTTCAGTTGCATAATTACACATATGGGTTGCTAAAGGAGAGGGCCCGAACCAGGCCCACGCGACTTTGGGGACTGTGATGCACTGTCCCTTTCCGTTGCTGGACGGGTGGTGCGTTGGAGGAAAGTGGCCGTTAGCTTCCTCAACCTCCGCTGGCCCTCTGTCTACACAGGCCATTCGTTTTCACCAGTTGAGGTTTTTTACGTGTGCATCTAAAGTTACAGAATAATCTTAACGACCTAACGTGACCATACCTTAAAGTTGTCAATAAATCAATGACACATTCAGTGATCAAAACATTGGTTGAAATAACTATTTACAATATTTATATTGGAATGATTTATTGGCAAATAATATAAACGGCAGCCAATATAAATATTGTATTTACTCTGGTCATTGTTACGACTCTGTGCTAAGTCGAGACAATAACCAAAGTGATCATAATATTTTAAATAATAATTAGTTTCTTGACACGAGACGTTACATAATTTTTAAATATGGATCGGTGATGGGACGAAGAAAATTACTTATGGAATTCAGTGTTGCCTGAAGATGATGCCAAAAGTGCCTTGAAACGTTGCACGAATGACGAAAAATGTAAATAAAAGATTTCTTAAAAATCTTGACATGTTTGATTGCCTCTGATACACAGGAACCTCAAACCAATAAATAATTTAATATGAAAACTTTAAAATATGAAAATAGTGGAATGGCGCTACTTGTTTTCGAATTAATGGGAATTATCGGAGGGAAATATTAAAAGACATACGTAGTCAAGTTAATATCTAGTTAATCAGTAAATACGTAAATCTGAATCAATAAAAATATATTTAAAAAATGAAATGATGTATGTACCACGTGCGTTAAGTGGTTCTCATGATCGACTGTCGAACTTTTTGCCGCTGCTCGATCATTAGAACTCTTGACATAATGCCTTTGGTTCATAAATAACAATTGAGCAGCAAATATGTGTTTCATTCGTACGTATGATACGAGTGGTAAACGTGACATTTTATTTTGCGAATGGGAGATGTTCCGACCCTAGGCCGAATGGAGTAATTCCACGAGCAAAATAAGCCTTACTGACCACCCATTTACTTTACTTCGAGTATACAAGTCACTTAACTGGCCACCGTATTACCATGCTGCATTGACATTTTCGCCAGAACATGTACCCTAAAAGCAACCCTTTACACTAGTGACTGTCGAATAGTAATTTATTGTATAAGAGAGTAAAATAAGATTTTATTCGCGAGTGGATGATTTGGGCCCCAAGGCCGACGGGCTAATTTTCACAAACGAATAAAATCTTTTTACCCTCGAGTGCCATACATTACATCATTCATTACTACGTTTTCAAAAATTTCTCCACATATTCATGTTTTATTAGACCTCGGATTTTAGGACAAATGCCTATTTAGTTTCTTTACGATTTTGTGGAAAATAATTACAGGTGTTTTCAAATCATGAGAAATTGGATTTACAGAAAGCGTCTAATAGTGCTTAAAATGTCATAAAACGACAGTTGATGACTATTTTAATATGTTTTTGCCTCAAACAAGTCATTTTCAAGAACGATCATATTTTAAATGCAAATATTATGAGATCGACAACGCACCGGCATCTCTCGCCCAAAACACCGAGCGCTGCAAGTGAACGTCATAAGGATGTTTCCCGCTCGCCTCGGATCAGCGTGCACTTCTTAGGCAATTGCACCCATTCGTGGTGCCGCTGCGCTGTTGACACTTCAGGCCTATCGCCGCAGCGCGTCGCCTCCGATCACCATGAGAGGAAAGGCGAAGATCACAAAATACGCTCCAATGGATAAATTGGTCGTGTGGTACAAGTGTTTTGGGGGGAAAGGGGGGGATGCGAAAGAAGAAATTCCAGAAGAAGAAGTGAGCATGAGAAATGTGACTAAATTTGTTTGCTCCTGTAAATCTGTGTGAATGAAAAGTTCATTTTCAGCTTTCAAAATGATTTTAATAGATAAGACACAGCCTTACTATACGACTAGAAAAATGTGAGAAAATATTGATTATGTACTAAATGTGTGTGGCAGGGTTCGTGGAGGAGGCCGCCCTGCTGCAGCAGCCGCCGCCGCCCCCGCCCCCGCCCCCGCCGCCGCCACACCTGGCCGCCTGCTTGCCGCCCGCCCCGCCCACCATCAAGATGGAGCCCGTGGACCCCGAGACCATGCAGCTGCTCCTGCAGCACGCGCGCGCCCTGCCGGCCGCCGCCGTCGGTAAGCAAACACACACACACACTCGTCTCTCTCGCTTCTTTCTCTTCTCTCCCCTCTCCCCCCACTCTCCTCTCTCTCCTATCCCCTCTCTCCTCTCCCTCGCTCCTCTCTCTCTCCTCTCTCTCGCTTCTTTCTCTTCTCCCCTCTCGCTCGCTCCTCTCTCTTCTCTCCCTCTCTTCTCTCTCCTCTCTCCCATCTCTCTCCTTTCTCTCCTCTCTCTCTTTCTCTCTCCTCTCTCTCCTCTCCCTCTCTTCTCTCTCTCCTCTCCCTCTCTTCTCTCTCTCATCTCCCTCTCTTCTCTCTCTCCTCTCCCTCTCTTCTCTCTCCTCTCCCTCTCTTCTCTCTCCTCTCCCTCTCTTCTCTCTCCTCTCCCTCTCTTCTCTCTCCCTATATACACAGACACATTCATTCAACTGCTAAGGTCATTAGCTCCGTAAATGAAGAGCGCGTTTTATCACGGGAGGTGCCGGTCACCTTCCTCCGATGGATGGCGAGATCCGGCGCCGTCCTGTTTTCCCAAAGGTATCTCTCACCTCCGGGACAAGCTCTGAAGATCTCGACCGACCTCCCGGCGTGTGTGGTAGTGTAGTGCATGCAATGTGTGTGTAAGGAAGGGGACGAAAAGATCGCGCGCGGTGCGTGGCTTGTCCAATATTCGCCTGCTCGGAGAAGCACGATCTCGAAGCTCGATCAGAGCAGCCGGCCGCCACCAGACAGCGGCTGAATTCTACTGACGCAACATTGTTTACATTTCAATACGTGATTTTGGTTTAAATGATTTTTTTTCTTTCAATAAAATATATTGACTTAATTTTTTTCATTTCAATCAATTGTAATTAATCGATTTTTAATTAAATCAAATTTGTTGATGGGAATAATGTTTATTTAAATAATATTTTATATTAAAGGCCAAAGCGCCAATAACAATTGACGGTACCAAGAAATTATTAAAACAAAATTTTATAAATTGTTAATTTTAATTTATTTTAATTTTTGTTTCTAATATTTTAAATTTAACAGTTTTACGAAGTTCTAAGTCCTGTGTATTGGGTTCGTGGCTTCGGACTATTGTAGAACATAAATGCTTTAGGAGTACCGGCTTAGATGGTTGAGACGCCAACTGATGTCACTGCAGCGCCTCTGACCGGCAGGTCTTAGGGTTCGAATCCCGACGGCGGCAGGATTTTCGACACTAGCTCTTCAGCTAGGTCGAATTCAGTCGCTGTCTGGAGGAGAATTCTGGCGGCCGGCTGCTCTGATCGGTAGTTTTCCGCGGTTTCTCCGATCGATACCAGGCGAATGCCGGAGCAGTACCCTACTAAACGGGCCACGGACCGCGCGCGATATTTCCTTCCTCTTCCTTTCCTCTCCTCTCCCCTTACATACTTACACTAACATGCACTACACTACCAAATATTGCGGGAGGCCGGTCGGGAGCTAGGAGCTTGTCCCGGTCGGGGCGGTGCCCCGCTGGTGGGAGATACCTGGTTGAAGGAAACCCCGAAATCTGACGTGTAGATCGGCGCCAAATGTCACCACGCGTGGGAGGATCCAGCAGCTCTATATAATGAGCGCAAGACGTACGGTGGAATGATCACTGTAGGGGGAGGAGCCCGGGAATACGAAATACTCACGCGGTCACTCGCCCGGCGCTTGGGATGAAAAGTGGCGGCGAAAAGCCGGAATGGGAGCAACTCGGAACTGGTCGGAAAGATTGTCGGCCAGTGTTGATCAAAGTGCCGGTAACAGTGAAACAGATTTTGCCCGAAATTTCAATCGACTGATGTCGGACAGACAAAACCACGGAATTGGGGAAAAAGGAAGTTTATCACAACATATCACTTCACACAATCGCACCTTGACACACCTATCCACAAAATCGAAATGGCCGTTACCGTTAGTGCATCATTCTGCCGCTAGGGGCGCTCGAGTCAAAATGTAGGCTTTCTGCATGAAGAAATGATGAACATGCTCATGCAAAGAACTTGCAGTCTGGACTGCACGTTTTTTGTACGTCCAATGTACACGAAAACTGCCCCCACGTATACGGGGCTTTATAGTAATCTCTGTATAACTGTTTTTGGCGCTAAATAAATAACATGTGTGGCAATAAATAAGAAATTGCCATGTAATGTAAAATGTAAATAATAATAATAATAATAATAAATAACAGATGGCCGATTACCGTTAGGGAGCGCTTCTGCCGCTAGAGGCGCTCTGTAGGCTTTGTGCATGAAAAATGATGAACATGCTCATGCAGAGATCGTGCAGTCTGGCCTGCGCGTCCAATCTAAAGGAAAAGCGTGCCCTGGTATACGGGGCTTTATAGTAATGTGTGTGTGTGTGTGTGTGTGTGTGCGCAGCGGCTGGGCTGGGCCGCGCGTCGTCGTCGTCGGGGGCGGTGGCGGTGGCGGGTGCGGGGGCGGGGCCGCCCTTCGAGTGCGACCTGTGCGAGCGCGCCTTCCCGCGCGCCAGCGACCTGGCCGTGCACCGGCGCCTGCACACGGGCGAGAAGCCCTACCGCTGCGACGAGTGCGACGTGGCGTCGGCCTACAGCAGCGACCTGCTGCGCCACAAGCGCGTCATGCACAGCTGCCCGCCGCCCAAGCGCCGCGGCCCGCGCGCCGGACGCGGCGGCCGACGGGGCGTCTGATGCTCGCACGCGCACGCACGGCCCTCCTCGCCTTAACACCTCCTCGCTCCACGACTCAAGCCTTCACAAGCGGTGCGATCATGTGGTGAAATTAGAGACCACCTCAGTTCCCGTAGCTTTTGCAACTTGGGCGGGCGTTCCGACGAGCAATATTTCTCGCCTCCACGACTCAAGCCTTAACAAGCGGTGAGATGATGTGGTGAAATTAGAGACCACCTGAGTTCCCGTAGCTTTTCGAATTTGGGAGTTCGGACGAGCAATATTCCCCGTCTCGAGGACTCGAGCCTTGACAAGCGGCGAGATGTTGTGGTTGCATTGGAGGCCACTTGAGTTCCCGTAGCTTTTCGGGCGAGCGTCGTTTGTCGTGCCCTAGCCTTAATACGTGGAAGAGATGTTGGGTGTGCTGGTTAAATGAGTCTACGTGAATTCACTTAGCTGTTCCAAATGGGCATTCGTGCGAGCGATATAGCTCGCATTAACACACGGTGGTGCTGCGTTGTGGTTGAATTTGAGACCACGCGAGTTCCCATATCTTTGCGGACGTGTAGTTCGTACGAGCAACATTTTTCGGTTTGGAGTTTCCTGGCGTAATACGTGGAAGTAGTCGTCGGCATGGTGCTTCAAAGAGAACATGAATCCGCTTGGCTATTCCGACATGGGCATTCGTGCGAGTGATATTGTTCGCTTCGAGCGCACGCGATGGTGGTTCCAGTCGGACTGGTTGAATGTGGGTCTACGAGGAGCCTCGTAGCTTGTCGGATACTTCGTATTGTCCGTTTGGAGGATCTAATCCTTCTTACGCGAAACTTATGTTATGCGTGCTGATTAAATGAGTCAACGCCAATCCCTTGCCTTAACACGCGGTGCTACTTCAGTGCATTGTGGTTGTATTTGAAACCACATAGCTTTTCGGACGAGCAACGTTTCTCCGTTTGAGTGCCCTACGAGGAAGCGGTGTTTGCTTGTAGGTGAAACGTGAGCGTACATGAATTTCCATAACGTTTCTGGCATGGATGTTCCTACGAGAAATATTCTTTGATTAGAAGGTATAAGTGGATGTGTTCTTGAGTATGTAGGTTAAACATGAAAATCTACGAGAATTCCCCTAGCTTTTCGGAGGCGGACTTTCGTACAAGCAAAATTTCTTTTGGCCAAAATTTAAAACGAGGTTCTCCTTCGAAGTTCACGATAATATCAGTATCCGTGGAATCCCTCATCTCAGTTAGTTTCTGTGCTTTAGAGAGGGCATTCACACGAGTAATACTCCTTCAGTGGAGTCAGTTCTCTAAAAGAGCTCTTTTCGGTCTTGGACGTTCATGCGAAAAATGCTCATCGTTTAGAGGAACCCAGCCTTCCCACGTTGAAGGGGTCGTGTGCATGCAGGTTAAATGAGTCTATGTGAATTTCCGTAATTTTTCGGACTTGTGTATTCGTGCGAGCAATATTTGTCTTTCAGAAACGCCAC
The DNA here is from genome assembly GCA_011170035.1 of Teleogryllus occipitalis. NCBI lineage: Eukaryota > Metazoa > Arthropoda > Insecta > Orthoptera > Gryllidae > Teleogryllus > Teleogryllus occipitalis. The sequence continues at coordinate 193,439 of BLKR01001942.1, forward strand.
GCCTGACACTCGAACTTGAATTTAGCGTGCTGGTTAACTCAATCTACGAGAATTCGAGTTCCTTTTTGGATTTGGTTGATCGTACGAGCAATGTTCCTCATTTAGAGGATCGAAGCCTTAAAACGTAAGAGTGGGGCTGTGTTTGCAGGTTAAATGAGTCTACATGTTTTTCGTGCTGTTTATTCATTATAAAAGTTCCTAGTGTAGTACATATCTCAAGTTCTGATTGTGCGATATTACCTACAATAATGTGCGAACGTGGACCTACACTCATTTCCATTTAGAGCTAAGTGAATCCCCGTAGTTTTTTGGTCATATTCAGAGGTTGATGTACTGTTCGCACCTGCAAGCTGTAATCCTCGTTTCTAGGGTGGAATATGTATAATGCGGCTTATGTGTGGTTCAGAATATAATTCGACGATCCAACACACGTTAGATGTTTCATGCATCCAATAGTTTATCAAATAGGTGCATCATGCCTTTCCCACAACTGGAATTTTCCTGAATTGTCTTAGTTTGTGGCTCCTGCTCCAAAATCAGTGATAGATGGGTCTCATTTCTCTTTACGATAATTAACAGAATTGACCCTATGTACGTGCATAGTTACTTAGAGCGGCCACTTTCCAAAAAACATGGATAACCATAGAAAATCAGGAAATTTCATTGTCAAAATTTGATTACGTTGGAAAAATCAGGGAATTCGTGAAAGAATGGTTAGAAGTCAAAGAAAAGTTTGAGATGGCTATAAAACTATTATTCCTAGAAAAGGAATAAAACATTATTTTCCCCTCAATTCCTCTTTAAAGATTTTTCTTATTCTTTATTACAGCGAAATCAGGAAGCTGAAAAATTCCTTTCAGGCCTCCTTATCTTCTTTCAATAGTGTGAAATATTCTACAAGTTTTATCAGTGATTTTTTTTTAAATGCTGTGGAAAACGGGAAAAGGTGGGGTAATTTGTGTGTGAAAATGAGTGACCACCCGATATTACACTCACAGTTGCGGTGCAGCACGGTTCAGGGCCTTGCAGCTCTGCATCAAAACCGGAGACAAAGCTCGAGAGTGCTACTGCAGGATGTGCTAGTGTCGCCGGGTACAGCTGCAGGTGAGGCTCGCCAACTTCCGCACATAAAAATTGGCTAATTTGTGAGAAATACGAAAAGTGTCTTCTAAATGTTCAATTATTCCTAATACATACATATAAGAAAGCGCGAACATCGACGCGATCTTTTGTAATATTATGCGCCTGCTTGCGAACCCACGCAGCAGCCACGCACGTTTTGTGTCGTTGGCAGCAGTTCGCATTTTAGTTCGTGTAAGATGGCGTTAGAGGAGAGCGCGCCACTGTGATGGGAGTTGAAAGGCCCTGGTACAGTTCTTACGCAGAAACGTTCGAGAAACAACGCGGATTCCCATAGCTCGTTGCTTATACGCGGAAACGTGTTCCTGTAGACCTTATTCACCCGTGTGACTGCGCTCAGAGCCACCAACGCAGAAGTCGCCACGTGCGAGCGTGTGTTTGTCGCGGGAAGCTACGCGAATTGATCACATTCACGGTCGGAAGTTGTACAAAAATGTTCCTAAGGCTAATCTCCCGTTCTGAGAGTCTAATTCTAATAAAGTGATGTAGTAGGCGTAGGTCAATCTCGTAAACTTTTGGGTTTAACCCCTGGGGCTATGTGAATTCCTGTGGTTTATTTGCCATGCGCTGAAATCCGGCTGCGTAGGTGTACGGTTTTGCATTTCTACGCTTTTATAGAGAGATATTCTCTGTTGTATGACGTGTGAGAGTCTATCCAGAATGAGCCAAAGAGATGGAGTGAAAGAGATGCCAAGTGATGGGAAAATGTCTTTTAAAGTGGTTCTTAAATTCCTCTCATTCAGGCAGATATTACGTGTTTTGTGGAGTGTGCAAGTTGATAGGGAATGCTCTGAAGTGAATAAATGCTTCATAGACAGGCTGTGTGATTTTCCCTATAATTGCCCTTAAATCCTAGTGCACAGCACTCTTTCGGACATTTTCTCCTTTTTGTGGATTGTAGTGTCTGATCCACTGTAGGTTGAAATGTGTTTTTAAGAATTTAGATGTAAAAACAAATTATACAAATTGTAATAATACTAGAGAAACGAAATTAAGGGGGCCAGTGACAGAAAATCATACGTTCACTATTGTACTTATGAGAATCAGTATATTTAATACATCTCAAAGTCATTGTCAAGAAAATTATTTGTTCTGCCATCTGGTGAGAAAATGAAAAACCTCCAATACTGAATGGGAAGAGGAAATCGTGATACGCTGAACTCAAATAACTCTAAACTGTGGCTTATGTCTATCTTTCACTGTCCCCTTTAATGTGTAATGGTGAGGTGACTACTGAAATGTCGTGGGTCTTTCATTGCTGAATGGAGCGTGGGAGAATGGTGTGTTAAGAGAACACGGACTGCATATGTTGGTGCTCAGGCCCGGAGTTTTATGCAGGTCCAGTGGACTTTGCCTTTGGGGAAGGAAGGGGGACAAAGAATCTTGATTCAAATCCAAATTGTGCAGAATATAACAAAATGGCGAAGAGACTGCTGTGCAAGTACTAATATACCGAGCATTGCAATACCTTTTTAGTATTCATTTTGAAGAAGATATTCAGAGGTACCTCTGGTTCATGACAGGTGAGTAGTATTAGTACTGTCACAAACACACTTTGTCATCAACATCATGTCAAATGGCAGGGATGTTGATCGACATTAAAATATCTTAGTAGCATCGTCAGACTTTTTGGAACCCAGCTCACACTGCAATACGGAGGCATTGAGTCCACTGGGCCAAATACATCTAGGTCTTTAATCTACTTTAAACCTCAACCCGATGTTGGTGATATTGTTTTTTAAACTGCCAACGACACAAAAATTATGTATAATTTCATTTTTATAACTGTGAAATAATAAATCATCTTTTCCTGTTTAATGTGCAGTCTAGGAAAATGAACTGTAAAAAATGAAATTGAGATCAGATCATCTTTAATAGAAGTTTAATGAGCTTTTGTTTTAAGACCGCTCTGAAATGCAGATTTGAGGGGACAACTTAATGTTTTGCATGAATTGTATTGGAGTAAGGATTTTAAAGGGAATTATTTTTTTAAGATTCTACACAAAATATGGACAAATTCACTTCAATTTCTTGATTTACATTCTCCCCAAATGTTAATGTTTGTCTTTCTGATTAGATTTAAAAAAATACAATAAGTGTGCCACAGTCAGAAGGAAAAAGGAATGCCCGTGTTATTTGAATCAACATGTTTCAATTCTTGCTAGAAATGAAGCAGGCCGGGACTCCTGGTTCACGTAATTCCATCATGACCTGAGAAAATGTTGATATGAGATCCGTTTCAAAACAGTCATCACAAACTATACTGAAAATGAAATAAATGCATATCACATTTTATTTTCTTACCTCATTTTCTCCTTTAGGTCCTTTTATTGCCCAGTATAGACAAAAATGTTTCCCTTTAAAATCTGGTCTCTTCCTATTCTAGCAGGAGACAATGAATCAGCATTTCTTTTTGTTCTTTCTTACCTTTCAGCAATTCATGTCTTTCAAGATTTATAATAGATTATAAATTGTACTTCATGGATAATAGTACTTAGAAGCAAGCTACATCACCGTTTGTTTCAATAAAACTATTGTAAAAGAGGACCAAACTAAAAGTGAGGGAATTATATTTACTTGTTATTCGCATTTATATATTTTATTACATTATTGCTTCATTGATGTTCATTCAGGAGGTTTAAACACATCCTTTAAGTTTGTATGGAAAGGATTTGTAGATGTGCTACTGGGGTTAAAATATTTCTTTGTTTATATACATCTTTGAATAGTTGTGTATAATTAGATGGTTTGTTTAAAACAAGCGATAGTTAATTTACCTGTATAATCAATTTTGGGGGAATTTAGTTCATGTATGTGGATATTTGGAATAAATGAAGGTGTGTTGAATTTTTTTGCAGATTTTTATTTCATTCTACCTGTTTGATGAATTGCTAATTCTCCTCTTGTCCTTTCCTGTACTGGAATCAGATATGTATTTTATCATTTATTTCTATACATTTCTTAACAATGTAGTGATTTAAAAAAAATACATATGTATATAAAACTGTAATAAAAATTGCACTTGTCACATTATTAAGCGCATTATGCTGTAAGTGTAAATAAAAATGTTGAGCTGTTTTTCATTTTGTTTACAGAGTTTTTGAAAGGGTGATGCTTTCGCTCAAAACGATGTGAAAACTCCACCCACAATCGCGGCACAAGTGTCGAGATGGGCGCACCGGCATGTGCGTAATGACCTGGTCAGAGCCGAGTTGAAGAGTAATGGGAAGGCTTCCGCGGGCAGAGTCAGTAACGGCTTGGTTGTCCCGTCGACGCCGCGTCCTAGGCACCGGTGCCAACGTTCCGGCCGCCATTCTGCGATGGATTGACTTTTTCGTGTTTCCGGGCGCGTCAACTGCTTTGGTCATTAGTCCCATTAGTGTAGGGCATGTTTACTTTCTCGGGAGATGGCGGTGATCTTCCCCTGCTGGATGGCGAGATCCGGCGCCGACCTACCGTCGGCTAGTGCGGTTTCCCCCTAACCAGGACTCTCCCACCAGCGGGGCACCGCCCCAGCCGGGACTAGCTCTAAGCTCCCGACCGGTCTCCCGGAATATGTGGTAGTGTAGTGTATGTTAGTGTAAGTGTGTGTGTGTAAGGGGAGAGGATAGGACAAGGAAGAGGAAGGAAAGATCGCGCGCAGTCCGTGGCCCGTTTGGTAGGGTACTGCTCCGGCGTTCGCCTGGTGTTGATCGGAGAAACCACGGAAAACTACCGATCAGAGCAGCCGGCCGCTAGAATTCTTTTCCAGACAGCGACTGAATTCGACCTAGCTGAAAAGCCAGTGTCGAAAATCCTGCCGCCGTGGGGAGTGGGAACCTAGGACCTCCCGGTCAGAGGCGCTGCAGTGACATCGGTTGATGCACTGAACTACCGCTCCCGGTGCCGTTCTGCATTGTTTCTGCACTTCGCCCTGAGGAAGGCCGCAGAACGGCGGCCGAAACGTTGGCACCTGTGCCTAGGACGCGACGTCTCCCAGACAGCCGAATAGCTAGAAATGTGTGATGTTTGCGGGGCACGTAAGAGCGCTTCGCTGGCAAGTATTCGTATAGCAGGGGCGTCCAACTTGCGTAGCCACAACTCAAACCATTAATATGTCGCAGACCATATTTTCATTTCTCGGGCGATCCACTCCTGACTTTCCCGTATCGTTCATTTCGGCGCTTTCCCCGGCAGCTATGAAACGGGGGGGGGGGCTGTGGAACCATGCGTGATATCAGGTCATACCATGCAGAACTACAACATATAGGTATGATTTTGAATGTCTGAATTTCCTAGAAAAAATCAAATCTAAACTTTACCTACATTTGCATTAAAAGGAACTTTGACCCGGCAGAGGGAGGGTGGTGGGCGCACTAAGCCCTTGCTCGACGTGGATGAAAGGGACTTTCACTTTCACTAACAACCTTCCGCGGGCCGCCTGCTCTAGAGAAATGTTGCTTGCCTCGGGAGTACCTGGTAGATCCCTTTGGCGCCATTAGGAGTGGGGGGAACACCCGGACTCAAAAGAAAAGGGGACTAACAATTTCGAGAAAGAGTATCCCATTTTCGAGCATGGTTGGTTTCATTTTACAGAAGTCAGAATTTTAGACTTTACAGAAATTTTACAGAAGTTGGTTTGATTTTACAGATTTTTTTAGAAAGAACTTTCTGTTATTTTCAGTTGATCGAATTCAATTCTTCTTTCGTCATGAGCAAAGATGCACTTTCAAACGGATCGATAAGTGACCGTCCATAAATTACGGATCGCAAATTTAGTGTATTTTGAATACCCCCTCTCCTGGTAACCCGCTTGAATCCTCCCCCCCCCCTCACATAATTACGCAACGCTTGCGTCAAGAACCCTTCCCATTTACAATCAGTGAAAATAAATTATAAATCAATTAAATTTGATTTGTGTTTTATATTAAAGTGTTTATTATTTATATATTTATTTAGTTATATTAAAGTGTTAAATTTATTTTTATTTTAAATAAATAAAAAAGTATGATAATTTAAGTCGGAATCAGTTGGCGATGCGAACTGTACCTAATAGTAAGATTGGGAACAGTTTTTGAATGAAATCCGCGTCGGCGAAAGGATTTCTGAGATGCCGTGCACGCGCCGTCGTAGATGACGCAAGGGCCGGAGTCTGTTGCATTCATTTAATTGGATTCTAGAATATACTACACGAATATGCACCAACAGGGAAAATCGGCCAAATAAGTACTAACATATTAATCCACACAACATCCGATTCTAACCAAATATCATGAAATTTCACTTAGCTATGCCCTGAAGCAACACACAAAAATATGAAGAAATCCGCTCCCTAAGGATTACATTAAAGAGAGTGAAGAATTCCCGAGAAATTCCATGGGAAATATACGATCCATAATTTCAATTTACAGGTTATCGAGAAGTGTCTGGTAAATTAACTTTGCAGAAACGACAGCTTTAGAGAACAAACGATCTGTTTTTGCTGAACGAAGAAAACGACGAAAGGTAAGATTTTCAGAATACCCAACTGCATAATTGTAGCTTCGCCATTGGTCATACGATATAACAATAAGGCGTTTCGTCCATTATTAGCTAGTGTTAATTGTCAGGTTGGTATCCTGGAAACATTTGACACGCTTATCGCCGTTCCTCTTAGTGCAGAGCGCAGAGTCTATTTTCAGAAGATTTTTAGAGTATTTCTTTATATCAGTTATTGTTAATTGTATATTTTTTAATTTATATCGGCGCTGTGGTTATCTACAGACATCCATAGCGCCTTTTTAATCAATTTTAGAAATATATTTTAAGTTTTATTATATTTTAACTTAAAGTTAATATAATGCGCGAGTGTATCTCTGTCCACGTTGGCCAAGGCGGGTGCCAAATCGGCAACGCTTGCTGGGAGCTGTATTGCCTGGAGCACGGCATCCAGCCCGACGGGCAAATGCCGTCCGACAAATGCCTGGGAGGCGGCGACGATTCGTTCAACACGTTCTTCAGCGAGACGGGAGCCGGCAAGCACGTTCCTCGAGCTGTGTTCGTGGACTTGGAGCCGACCGTGGTGGACGAAGTGCGTACAGGCACGTATCGATGTCTCTTTCACCCGGAGCAGCTCATCACAGGGAAGGAAGACGCCGCCAACAACTACGCCAGAGGTCACTACACCATCGGGAAGGAAATCGTGGATTTGGTGTTGGACCGCATCCGCAAACTCGCTGACCAGTGCACTGGCCTCCAGGGATTTCTCATCTTCCATTCTTTCGGCGGAGGCACCGGCTCTGGGTTTGCTTCTTTGCTCATGGAACGTTTGTCTGTAGACTACGGCAAGAAGAGCAAGCTTGAATTTGCGATTTATCCAGCCCCTCAGATATCTACTTCTGTTGTTGAGCCGTACAATGCAGTTCTTACAACTCACACGACTTTGGAACACTCAGATTGCGCCTTCATGGTAGACAACGAAGCTATCTACGACATCTGTCGCCGTAATCTGGACATTGAACGCCCCACGTATACTAACCTAAACCGCTTAATAGCCCAGATTGTTTCCTCCATTACGGCCTCTCTCCGTTTCGATGGTGCTCTCAATGTAGACCTGACTGAATTCCAAACCAATTTGGTGCCATACCCTCGTATTCATTTCCCTTTGGTAACGTATGCTCCGGTCATATCCGCTGAGAAAGCCTACCACGAGCAGCTGTCAGTTGCGGAGATCACCAACGCCTGCTTTGAACCTGCCAATCAGATGGTGAAATGTGATCCCCGACATGGCAAATACATGGCCTGCTGCATGCTGTATCGCGGCGATGTCGTTCCGAAGGACGTGAACGCCTCCATCGCCACCATCAAGACGAAACGCACCATTCAGTTCGTAGATTGGTGCCCCACTGGCTTTAAAGTGGGCATCAACTACCAACCCCCTACCGTCGTGCCCGGCGGGGACCTGGCCAAGGTGCAGCGCGCCGTGTGCATGCTGTCCAACACCACCGCCATCGCGGAGGCGTGGGCGCGCCTCGACCACAAGTTCGACCTCATGTACGCCAAGCGAGCCTTCGTCCACTGGTACGTGGGAGAGGGCATGGAGGAGGGAGAATTCTCTGAGGCCCGCGAGGATTTGGCAGCCCTGGAGAAGGACTACGAGGAAGTGGGCATGGACTCCGTGGAAGGAGAAGGCGAAGGAGCAGAAGAATACTAAAAACAATTGATGATTTACATTTATATTATCATTGAGGCAATAAAGTTTGGAAATGTTTATGAACTTGTTTACATTTTCTTCAGTTTGGGGGATGTTCCAAATTATATAAAACTCATACTTTATTTTTAAAGTTTTCTCAAAAAAATCCCCAAATATTTTCTTGAAATTTCTTTTTGAAATGGAACAATTGTAACTTATAAATATGACAAAAGTCTCGTTTTTATTCAAACCCCTGAATTTTCGAAAATTGCAAATGTTTTTTCGAACTTCTCTTATCCCTTAATTCCGTATTAGTGCTAGAAATTAATTCTTAATGCAATATATTGTTAAATATTAACCATTGAATAGTTTCCTTCTCAACTTTTCCAAAATATTAGTGATTTGGAATAATTTTCAAGCAAAGTGTGTTAAGTTTCCGAAAATATTTACGTAAATTTTTTTCCAAGAAGCTTCAAAAATTTTTTTTTCAACTTTTTGTGCAGATAGAGCACAATTCAGTGAATCATATGACATTGTGATTCAAATGAGTTTCCAATGTTAGATATTGATTTTTTAAAATATTTTTTACTTCTTTAATCGGTAGTTTTCCGTGCTTTTCTCCTATCAATACCAGGTGAATGCCGGAGCAATAGCCTAACAAATGGGCCTCAAACCGCACGCGATCTTCCTTTCCTCTTTCCTAACCTCACCCCCTTACACACACACACTGACATGCACTACACAATCACACTTGGGAGACCAGTCGGGAGCTTAGAGCTTGCCCATGGCGATGCCACACTGGTGGGAGATACCTGGTAGGGGAAACCTCGTTGGCCACCATGTTGATCAGCACCAGATCTCACCATCCATCGGGAGAAGATCGCCACCACCTGCGCGAAAAAGCATGCACTACACTTGCACAAGGACTAATGGCCATAGCCGTTGACGCGCCCGGAATCACTAAACAACCAAATGTCCCTTATCAATAATCTCCATTTTCGTAGTATTAATTAATTTCGATTTTTTTAACCTAGTCACTTCGAATTTCCTTACTTCAGATGTAATTCTAGCGAATTTTTCCTCAGCGATTTTCGAGATCCATCTATTCGAAATGTTTTATTTCTGACTATGACTGCAGTGTGTTTTATTTATTGAGGTTAAAATCAGTTCATTAGGGGGCAAGAAGGAAGTCGCAGTGTTGAATGTTCTGTTTCTTCCAAAATCGCGACAGGTTCAAAGAGTTTTTGCTTGGTTCGAGCACTTTAATTAAAGATTACAAGTGGGAGACTCGAATGCCTCTCGTAGGTGGAATAGGATGCTCGTGTAAGCAGGGCAGAATTTCATTTTTACGGGCATTTTTATACGTAATACGTTTGCATAATCATTTTGCAACAACTTTACTCTCCTGAAGAGTGAATGTCTTTCGGAGGCTGAGACCGGCGCGGCATAGGTGGCTCAGGGCATCAACTGATGTCACTGCAGCGCGTATGATCGGGAGGTCCTAGGTTTCGAGTACCGACAGGATTTTCGATCCCAGCCGCTGTCTGGAGGAGAATTCTAGCGGCCGGCTGCTCTGATCGGTAGTTTTCCGTGGTTTCTCCGATCAACACCAGGTGAATCCCGGAGTAGTACCCTATCAAACGGATCAAGGACTTTGATCTTTTCTTTTTCTTCCTTGTCCTATCCTCACCCCTTACACGTACACACCAGCATGCACTACACTACCACACATGTCGGGAGGTTTTCCCGGTTGCGGCGCACCTCGCTGGTGGGAGATACCTGGATGCGGAAAGCACCGCTAGCCGAAACGTAGGTTGGCGCCGGACCCCACCGACCACCGCCACCCCCCGCGACAAAAAGCATGCACTACGCTTACGGAACTAATGAGCAAAACAGTTGACGCGTTCGAAAAAACTATTCAGTCAATGAACGAGTTGGAAAGGGATGCATTTCCCTACACCGACAAATGCAAACAACGAAGTGTCTCTGCGCCCTAGGCCTTGAGCGGCCTCGCGTAAATAATTATACTAAAACAGAACTACACCCTCTCCCATCAGGAACTCCGTCACGACCAACTTCATCCAAATCAGAGAGCCATCGGTGCTAAAGCACATTTCTCTCGACAAAGCAATCGCCTCTAGTTTGTTACGTCAAAAATATAGGCACGCATTGCCCCACTCACTCTCAACCAATTACAACACATTTATCAACAGAAAGATAATTTCGCGATGAGACGAATTGTACTATCGCGTTGTATAATAATTGTTTATACATTTTTAACTTTAATTTAGCAAAGTTTTGTCTTTACGTATTAATATATAGACAACCGGTAACTTGTTTCTGCAAGTCTAAGAATAATGAATTGGATTCCCAGACATCCCATCCATAAATATATTGATGTGTTTGCATAATTTTACGTAACAAAGAAGTACTTGGTTTTCGTAAGTTTGAAGAATAGCCTTCTATTCACTCGCTTTAACTCGACTTGCTATTTACGCTCAGAGCACGGGACATCGAACATCCGTCGGGACGACGTGCAAGAGGTTGGGCATGCCAACGCAAAATTAAGTTCTAAGAAGGGACATTCGACGTCGTCTATAATATACGCTTGGAACACTTCTGTTTATTCGCGGTGAATAGAGAGATTATTGCTAGTCCACGTATTGGCATCTCTTCTGTGGCTGAAAAAATGAGAGTGACAGCCACTGTCTGTGAAACAGTTGAGCAGTTCGGTACGTGCTGAGCTCGCGCGTGGTCATAGCTGTCGGAAGGTACACGTTTCCCTTGTGTTAATGTTTACTGAGAATAAGTATATTTTATTACGTCTGAGACTTTCTGTGTAGTTTAATTTTCATTTTACATCGCTAAGTGGTCGTATTGTTTCTCCGTAACTGCATTTTGGGCAAAGTCTGGTTTGAAAATAGGTACCCATTTTACTAATAATGTACTTTTTACATTGCTAGTATTTAGTTCATACCATATAAAATACATAAAATTACTCTGCAATATTTCATAATTATGCAGGTATGCCTAATGCAATTTAGAAAGGCATTACTAAGTTGTAACAGCATATGATACTTAAAAATATTCTGAAGTTTTAAATCAAAGAAATGTACATGACACTATAATGAAAACAAATATTAAAATTTCTTTTTGAAGATGTTGAATCATTTTCTGTAATAGCAAATGATGTAGCTTAACCGCAAAAATTAATATAATTAATAGTATTTTAAAAAATGGTTGTAAAATTGCCAATACATTGTAACCAAGTTATAATTGTTATTGCTGAATATTATCAAATGTATACCAAATTCCTTAATTCCAAACATTGCAATTTGTCCAATTTTAATTTTATTGTTGGCTAAAATTCATTTATAATGCAAGATGTTAGTTTTCTGCTCATATTCACACACGTTAACATTTAAAACCCTGGTTACTTCTTTACTGTTAATGATTATTCAAAGGGATTTTTTTCCAAATATAAAACAAAATAATTGAATCTGTAATTGAATTAATAATTAATTAATTAATACATAATAACATTCATTCAGAAATATTAGAGTAAAAAATTCAAAAACTATACTAAACGATTCAAACCGAAATTTATTGCCAACATTTTATCATGTTAATTGATAATTAATTCTTAAGTTTTTGTTTTTTTAAGATACAGAAGATTACCAATTAATGTAAACATAGACAAAGTCTACTTACCGACTTGACATGTAATAGCTGAAACAAAAAGATTTTTTTCCCCTTACCAGCTAATATGGAGTCTTAATTAGCACAGGTCCAAAGGCACATGGACTTATCACTATATGTGCATGTGCCTTTGGTACATTCTTTACATGTACTGAGAGTATATGTATAGAATATTTACATGCAATATCTGCTGTATAATCTTAGGAATTTATAAAGTCATAAATAGAGACGGTTTTGTATGCTAATGCATTTTTTTTTTTGCTATTGTTACTTGGAAAATTATCACATACTGTCTTTACAAATCTGCCTATTTAGAGCATTCCTGTCCAAAAAATTTTACATATTTTACACTTACTGCATATTTCTGCATATTGAGTGTAATTTTTGTAAAAAGGAGAGGAAAATGGTTACAATTTATTAAAATTAAATGATTGAACTCTGTGAATTATGACTTATCACTATAATAACTTATCATTAAAATCACTGTAGACGACTGTTATTTGTCAGGAATGATTTTCCAGTAATCGAGAGCTTATGTGTGGGCATCACTGCACCATGTGCTCACTAGTTGTCAGTAGAGCCTACCAAAGAAAGATCTTTTTGTATCATCAGGTAACAACACTGCCTGTTTATGGACATGCCCATTGTATGAGAAAATCTTAACAGATAGACGAATCAGTTTTTCAGAAACAAATTCAGAAGTATATCTTGTCATACATTTTAATAATTGTTTTTACCTAAATATAGAATGTTCTTTTTTCAATGAATTTATGTACTTTTATCTTCAAGTCGTCTTCCCATTCTCAAATATTAGGACATGAACAAATGACACTGTTAATTAAGTGGAATAAAAAAATTAAATTATTTTCAAAACATATTTTTGTACAATGATTCTTTTGTTCATGTTTCAAAGAGGCAATACCATCGTAACACAATTCAAATTTTTCTACAAAAATTTGCATTGTGTTTTAGTAATAAATATTTGTTTCCTTGAGAACTTTAAACTGCATATTTATTGCTTGTTTTAAAGATTTATCATGCATATTATATGGCACATTTTAGGTGTTTTTACTATGTAGAAATTTGAGCTCTAGTCATAAGGTTCTTTTTTCTTTTAAACTTTTCTCTCTCCTCATCCACATTGCCCTCTCTTTTTAAAATTCATTAGTTTCATTGAATAAAATTTACTGACTGAATGATGCTATAAATTATCTTTATCAAAAAAAAACATTGTTTGCTCCTTAAAAAAGTTTCAATCCATATAGAGCCAATAATTAGGCAAAATAAGTACGAACATTTTTCTTCACAGTAAATTACAATTCAGTCAAAATATTACCATTATTATGATATAATATTAAGTGTTGATCTGTGAAATAACATTCATCTCACAACAGCTTATTACCAAAACACTTGCGATAAAATAAAAAGAAAAAAACTTGTTCTTTCGAGAATCATCTCATTTACACATTCACCCTCATTATAGCTTGGATATGGAAAGGAGTTCAAAAATCATGTCACTCACTTGGAATAACCATGATAATATGGTTAAAAAACAATTTGAGATGTTTCTGAAAAGCTCTGTTTTAGCTGATTGCACATTATCAGCAGAAGGACAACATTTGAAAGCTCATAAAATAATGCTAGCAGCTTGCAGCCACTATTTTGAGGTACGTATATTTACAATAATTTATTCCAAATTTCTATTTATTTAACTGGTGAGGAGAAAATGAAATTTGAAAGATTAATGGCCAATGGATGTGATTGAACAAGTCTGACCAACTCTCAGCTCACAGGATATGTGTGACCCACAACATTAAATTGGGTGGCTTTGCCAGATGCTTCTATATACATATATTAACAAATTTATTTCTATGTATATCTATACAAATTCAGTGTAGGTTTCCAAAAAATTAAACAAACAAAAATTAACAAATTTACAATTGATATTAAAAAAAATTCCTATTGTATATCGTCTGGGAAACATTTCAACAGAGCAAAAGAAGTTGTATGTGCTTTTTGGATCTACATATATTTGTGAAACCTATTCTAACCGAATGAAATTGACAAAGAATTCATCAAGTGCTTCTTTAACTGATATCAATTCAGAAAACCAGGAAAGATGTTCAATGTCTAACATAAATATATGAAATTGATTATGATGATTCAAAAATAAGTGAAAGAAAGGAAACTCAAATCTCTCCTTAATTAAGTCTCCGAAGTTAATTATATTGAAAGGTCAATAAAGTTTTATTCATTTTATCTTTTTATTACTTCTTACTTTATTGTTATTTTAAAAGTATAATTACCTTATATGTAACCCTGCTATACCACGAGTCATCACAGTACAGCTCATGAAACAATTTGTGTTGGTCAGGCCTGGGTAACACAATATTTTACACATTCAATTTTTGTTTTTAGTATTTGCTTTGTCTATACGTCTAGTGAATTGATTTATGTGCCCTATTGGTGTTAATTTTTTTTTTATCAATCAACCTGATTGACATAGAAGAAAATGGGGAGAAGTGCTATTGACAGAGATCAATTTACATGTGTTGAAAATAAAAAAAAGTATGTTCCCCATAACTTAAAAAAAATTCCCATCTACGAAAAGATACTCAGTAGACAAATTTAACAGAATCATTATGGCCTTGATTTACCTCCACACATGGTTTTTGCGTGTAGTGAGTTTCACTTGCGTACCAACAAAATAATAATCAGAGAGATACTTGGTAAATTCAGGAACAAAATGCTTGTTTTTTTCATTTCCCACGATCACTGGAAAATGTCTGGAAATTTCTTTTGATAAAGCAGAGGTGTGACTTGGAAATTCAATTTTTCACTAACATATGTGCATTCATTTCTATTATTTTCAGACATTATTTAGACAAGATAATTTGAATAACTCTATAATTGTTCTCAAAGATGTGAAGTTACATAATCTGAAAGCATTGTTGCATTTCATGTACTGTGGTGAAGTAATAATCTCAGAAGACCATCTTAAAGACTTCATAGATACTGCACAATCATTACAGGTCAGGGGATTGGAAGATGAGTACAAAAAATATGTGAGTATCCTGAAGTAGTACAAGATAAGCTAACATTCAGTGATAGTCGCAAATTTAGCTCGTATATTTCTGACTACTCCATGGGATATTGTTTTATTTTAGGATCTAAGAACAATTAAAAAGTCAAAACTGGATATAACCAGTGCAACCCATGATCCTTTAACACCTATGGTACAAATGAAAAGAATTTATTCTGATTTGAATGACTTTGATGAAACTATTAGTTTAACTATGGGCATCAGCAGACTGAGTGTGAATTCTGACAACTATTCTCCATATCACATCCACAACACTACAATTCCAATTCATTCTTTACCTACTCTTACATCATTTGAATTAAATAATGTAAAATTTAGACAGATAAGTGTACCTGAAATTAAATCTGAGATCCAATGTGATTCTCAAACCCAAAAGCCTGTAAATAGGAACATGGTTCAGCCACCAACTTCAGGCCTCTTGGAAAAGATCACAATGCTGGACAACAATATTGAAGTTACAAAGAAGATATCAAAAGATTTAAAAATTCAGCAAACAACCCTGTCAAAAGGTAAGTATATTGTATATTTTTACTAAAGTAAAACACTTTAATGGGATGAATACAATAGTACCCTATTATAAATGCGACTCCACACATTCAGCATTTGCTGAGCAGCGAGCTACTGCTCATCCAATACCCAACAGCTGATGTGTTTGGCAAATGTTTGCTTCCTTTGACATGTCTAAAAGACTGACATGCGGTGGGTAGGGTGAGCACCGCATGTTCGTCACTCTGTGAATAGTAAGCAACTCATCCACACTACTCGTCGAATAATGAATGTGTAGAGCTGCCTTGAGAGATGTCTGACGACAGAGTTTTGTCTTCTATATGGTGTGAATTACTATTGAAAGTTTATATATCTACACCTGAGTTTATCTTGTATTTTTACTGTCCTCGAATTGGTAGGTGACGTCAGATTTTTCTGATATTGGTAATCTCAAACAAATGTATCTCTAAATTGAAGCATTGTCTTTCATTCTCTCTTGTTTCCACATGCCTGAACTTGACAATATTAGCATGAATGAGGTTTTAATAGACTAAACGTTTTAGAACCTTCCACAAAAAAAATATGTAAGGAAAGTGGTAACAGGTTTTCACCTTCCACTGATGTTATTTTATCTAACATCAAAGAAATGTTAAAAATACATACAATATGTGACATACGGGGTCCATATGCAAACAAGTTATTTTTGCAGATAGAAACCTTATCTTGTGCTCCCTTTGTCAAGTGTATTTGAGAGTAATCTGAATGATGAATGGGAAAATCTGTTGTTTTGTCTTCTGATTTACTTGTACTGAAAAATACCTCTGAAACCATATTTGAAATTTATAATGAATATTTTTTGCACTGCAAATTTGAAATAAACCTTTCAATTTTTGGATATACTTTACCTGAAGCTCATAGGATATTGTCAAAATTTTCCCAAAAGAGTCTTTCTTTTGTTTAGTTTGTTTTAATATACATGTTAATAAATATGGTGCAGGTCTGATTGTCATTAAAATTTCTGAAATTACAAAACTTGTAAAAAAGTTTTTGCACACATATCTACAAGTAAGTTATTAAAGAAATTTCTTTCTAATGCAATCATTTTCTCAATATTCAATCTTTAAATAATGTTATGTGCACTTTTTTAAATATTGGTCCTTTAAACACAATTTTGAATGACATGGTAAGTTTTCAATATTTTCCCCCAAATGTGTCCTACAACTTCAACAGTGAAGCTAAAGATTTCTTTTTTAATACTGTATATTTCTTTATATTAGGTCTTTGAATCATTTTATGTACACTTTTTTTCAAAATATTGCTAGTTTGGGGGTAATTTTGAGTTATATCATTTGAATTTCTCAAAAGATGGCTGAAGTGTTAGGATGTCATAGAAGGTGCAATATTATAATATTAGGTACAATTATCCATAAAACAAGACATTATGTGTTGTTGTAGCATCACTATCATTTGTTTTAAGTCTTATACTCTCGTGGTGACTATTATGAGTTTTAATCGTAAATAAAATAAAAAATAATCGTAATGTGTATGTCCATTCAAATAAAAAATTGTATGATCATTAAAGTTAATTGTATAAAGTACTGAATTCAATGAATTTAAATCTAATTTTTCTTCTACATTCTTCTTCCAGAACCTGAAACTTTTGTGAAGGAGCTTCATGACAAATCTGTTCAGACACAGAAAAGATACTCATCAAAACAAAACAGAAGAACACACAAGAAAGCAAAAGATGTGCCTATAGAAAGAAAGCTCACTGACTTGACTACTTCAGTGGAAACTAATAATAATAAAAATGATAATACTAGTGTGTCATCTTCTTTGTCACAGAGTCCAACCCAATCTACCTGCAGACGCTCTAGGTGCATCAGAGCATCTTGTAAACGTGAAAAACTGAAGATTCATGAGAAGAAACACAAAAGCAGATATGAAAATCTCATCTGTGAACTTTGCAAAGAAACATTGTCATCGACATCCAACTTCAATCATCACCTTCGCTCCACTCATGAGAATGATTTGAGTTACTTTACCATCCAAGAATATGAAACATTCAAGGGACCAGAGAACGAATCTCTCCAGTATGAACATAGAGGCATGCAGCCCTTCTTATGTCAGTTCTGCTATACAGTATTTGGGAACATTAGGCAGTTGCAAAGTCATATTGATGAACATAGAAGATTAAAACAAAGAAATTCTATGCCATTCATGTGTCGGTACTGTCAAAGATCATTCATGAATATTAAACATTTGCAATATCACCTTAATGAACACAAAAGAAATAGATTTTTGTTCCAAGAATGGGCTATGAGACATAGGCAAAATAATGTGCCCTTTCACAATCATGATCCAATATTTGTGTGCCCAGTTTGTAGAAAAGCATTCACCAAAATAGTGTATCTACGTGAGCATCAGTATTTTCATGATAGAAAATTACTTTTTGTCAGTTAAGAGTAAAGAATACACAAAAGTATTTGTGAGAGTTCAACCTCTTCTGGGAAAAAAAAATCTTTATTAGGCCTACTACCCTAGTATAAAATTTAGTTATTTTTGTTTTTTAACATAACATGCAAGGTTAAAAATGTTATTTGTAGACAAGACTTCAAAGCTGAGGATTTTTTTAATTTTTAATTTTTTTAAATTTTTGATCATTTATAATAGCATGGACCATTAAAGTACATGAATAGAAACTATGGCCATTTTTTTAAGTTAAAAGAAGTAAAAGAGAAAGCTGAAAATATATCAGTACTCCTTGGATTTAGGTTCAAGGAATAAAGGAACTTGGAGGAATTTCATCTGCTTTGATCATTGTATATAGAGGAATAATAAATTGTGAAGTATTCAGCAAGCATGTCAACTTCAAGCATCGTGGGATAAACTTTCAAAACTTACTGCCAAGAAAAGGCATAAAGGATAAAGAAAAGGAATCAAACCATTTAGTTAATAATTAATAATGATGAATTAATGAAATGCTTGTAGATATCTTAATTGTAACTTAAGTTATCAAGAGGCTTAAATATTTTGTTTTTCTTCTGTAGTTGGCTAACATTATATGAAAATATTTATGGCACCAGTTATTATGCAAATTAATTGAAAGCTTTTTAAGTTTGCTTAGAATGTCTGGGATAGCATTCATACTATTGGAAGAATGTATATTACGTGCATCGTTGGTACACTTTGAGAGAATGTTTATTTTTTTTATTTGTATATATTCAGATAATACTGAATTGAACTGTTGCCGGTATGTGGCACCAAGGTAGTTTTGTGACACTGGTTCTTTAATGTTTAATTTAATTAACAGTGAACCAGTAACATAGAATTATTTGAATACTGAATTCATTTGCAAGGACTCTTAAGAATTCCCATTTAAAAAATGTTTTGTCAAAACGAGTTTTGTAAATATTTGTTCTTTCAATACAAAGCACCATAAGCCTATCAGAGGTAACATTAAAGAAAGTGTACAGTGATTGGTCTGAAACATTTCTGAATGGTCAAGGTATCTGTGTGTCATGTACCATTGAAGATAAATATTTTTAAACATCACTGTGCATTATCCACATTATATCCATAATCATGTACAACCTATTCATTAATCAAGTTTATCATATTTTGATGATGAAAAATTATGGGTACTAATTAGTATTTAAAAATTTATGATGTTAAAATTTGCAGATCTAAATATATGGTGAGATTTCTTGAGAACAATAGGTACATAGCTAGTACGTTGTACTCAAGTGTAATATTAGGTGGAATAAGACGTTTTATTATATAAGTTCTTACAATATTACATCATGATTATAAAATATTTTAGTTGTGTTTCTTAATTTTTTTTTATATTAAATATATTAGTTTTTGAGAAAATTATTATTCTCAACATTATGATTCATAAGTGATGATGCCTTTAATGTATTGCTATAGGAATCAACAAATAAACAAAAAAAGTTTGTCTTTATTCATACAACACATTCATTATTTGACAATAACTACCAATCAAAATGATGGCAATTTCAAAGATGTTGCCAATTTGACAATGATTCAAAATATTTTGTGACTTCATCAAACCATGCTTTTAAGTTATTTTCATCATACTTAAAGAGAACATTTTTCTCTATAATTTTCCAAAACCACTTTTTAGATGGCTTAATTTTAAGTTTTTCATTCATTATCCAAAGACAGATGATTTAAGAAAAGTATGATTTTGATTCACTTTTCTAATAAAGTTTTTATTTATATTTTAAATTTTGTTCTGTTTGAAGAAAATCAATTTAATGACATGAAAGGGAAATAATCAAATCCCAAATGGAAGGTAGAATAGAAATAAAAAAGGAATAAGCTAAAATACATTTTTTCCCATGGAATTAATGAAAGTGTACAACAGAGTTGTCAGTAGAACTTGTTAAAATATATTTATCTTCATATAATCTCCTCATTGCATCTCCGCATTGTCAAAACCATTAAGTAATGAAGGAAACATAATTTTAAAAAATCAAAGTCAGATAATATACTCATACTTATTAAAATAAATTACAAAAGTAATTAAGCCAAAATTCAAAGTCAAGAAAATAAGGTTCCAGTACCATTAACTAATTTTGAATTTCGGACTGTTGGAAGATTAAAAAATGATACATATTTTTATTTCCAAGAAAAAGATAATTATGTACTAGAAAGCCGTCATCCTTCATGGAAGTACATTTTATCACAAAATGTTATTAACTAGCGTAATTTTATTCTATTTTTCCAAATATCAGTTTAGTAAGGTATTGCACGGTATTTGAATTTTTCGAAAATGTCAGCGGCGACTGACTCAAAAAGTTAATCATTCACAAACATGTGGTGTGTTGGTCAAGTTGTGCCTGTTAACAAACCCAGGCGTCCAGAAAGTGCAAACCTGTGCAACCAAGAAGTCCACAAGGTACTACGAATTTATGGGGGGGGGGACACCCTGCGGAATGCCGAAAACGTGCAAAGCTGCTGAATCGATTGAAATCAACACCTTTCCCTGACGTCCCCTGCTGGAAAAGTAGCAATTCCTTCTCGACAGGGAAACAATTAATCCACAAATGTGCCTCATGTATGATTTCCTCACGTGTTAACCAAGTAAATTGGACAAAACTCGAGAGAATTCTTAGCATTTATTCACACTGTGTTGGGTAAGCGAAAGTTGTCTTCGTTCATTAATTCTTTGCTTCGTCGCCACTTGAAGATTTGAATATTCCTCTCTGGACAAAAAGGGTTGCAAATATAAAAAATAATATAAAAGTCAGTTGTGTTCTCGGTAAGGAACACTTGGTTCGCTAATGATTGCTCAGATCGGAAAGACGAGAGCAATTTCCTAATCCCCGGAGCGCCCTGAAGGGCTTCGGCATAGTTGATAAGCGTTTCTTGCTCGGTGCAAATTCGCAAACGGCGCACTTGGCTGTCCGAGATGAGCCGCGTCCAACGAGTTAGCGATAAATGTATCTCTATATCTTTGACTCCGGTGAATAAGCTGATAGGTCAAAAAACTTAAATTTACAGGGGAGCAAAAAACAACTTTAAACTAATGCTGTAAATTAGGGATGAATGATATTCAAACAAAACCCACACACAAATAGTACCGTTTGAATATCATTAATCCCAGATTTAATTCAGTTAAAAGTTGTTTTCAGCTCTCTTGTAAAATTAGGTCTTTATGACTTATCTGCTTATTCACCGGGATCAAAGATGTATCTCTTATAACTCGTTGGCCGCGTTAGTCGGTCAAGCCTCGGGAGGAGGCCAGAACTTGATGCTTGAACGTTAGCTCGACCGACTGGAACGTGGCTCATCCCGGACAGCCAACTACAGCCGACTCCAGTTATAATGAACTCGGATTTAGTGAACTAAGTCACTGGGCCCGTTTCACTTGCATCACAAATAAGCATAAGAATTATGCTTATATAATCAACTTGAATCTCGGTTATAGGAAAGACAACGACCTGGAACTTAATTCCCTCCTGGAAGAGAATGTATCGCCTCAATACGACAACTTTCAACACTAACGGTTTAAAAAAAAAAAAAAAAGAAAAAAAAAAGCCGAAGGTCATAATCGAAGAACCGTGAGGTGAAGGTAGTGGACGGGACCTTACCGCCGATCTCATGCCGCTCAGCTTCACTGCGGAACCGGTAGCGGTAGCTCAGTGCATCAACTGATGTCACTGCAGCGCCTCTGACCGGGAGGTCCTAGGTTCCTACTCCCCACGGCGGCAGGATTTTCGACACTGGCTTTTCAGCTAGGTCGAATTCAGTCGCTGTCTGGAAAAGAATTCTAGCGGCCGGCTGCTCTGATCGGTAGTTTTCCGTGGTTTCTCCGATCAGCACCAGGCGAATGCCGGAACAGTACCCTATCAAGCGGGCCACGGACCGCGCGCGATCTTTCCTTCCTATTCCTTGTCCTATCCTCACACACACAAACATGCACTACACTGCCACATATTCCGGGAGACCGGTTGGGAGCTTAGAGCTTGTCCCGGCTGGGGCGGTGCCCCGCTGGTGGGAGAGTCCTGGTTAGGCGGAAACCCCACTAGCCGACGGTAGGTTGGCGCCGGATCTCGCCATCCAGCAGGGGAAGATTACTGCCATCTCCCGAGGAAAAAACATGCCATACACTAACTAGACTAATGACCGAAGCAGTTGACGCGCCCGGAAACACGAAAAAATCAATTTCACTGCGGAAACAAAGGTCGTGTTCTGCGTGGGCTACAACTGGCGGCGGCGAAAGGCGATTGCTTGCTTCAGTTTCAAGCTTGATGTTACTTGATATACCGCGGGAAAAGGCGCATTGTATTCTACGTAGGGGTCAGGACGTGCGCGACAGCCATAGCTGTGGGGGGCAGCTATAGCGCGACAGCCACAGCCTGGCGACACCCGTCGAGCCGCACGGGAAAGCGAACAGTTTCATTAGTCTCTTTCACCATCTCGCTACCAGAAGAATCGTGTATGTTATTAGGCGAGTAAAGGGAGTTTGGTGAGAGGGACTTCCACTAGTGCAAGAGGCATTGCATGGTGTCAAGACTGATAAGTTACTTAGAGACAATGTACAATGCAGAATCAAGTCTGGAGGGAGTACAAACTCTGGAGAAGGATCTAGAGAAATTACTAAAGAAAAATGTACGAAGCAAAAAAATTGAAAACAATTAACTTTTTTAAGGACAAATTAGATATTGAAATGTTCAGTTTGTGCTGTTAATGTATTTTGCTGTATTTCTATAGTAATCAAATCAATAATTGTGGAGAAATTCTATTTAATTTTGACATCCTCGGATATAGTGAACCAGAAGTTCACTACAACCAAAGTCGACTGTATTACCAACTGTATGGCTGTGTGACTCCGGCCCCGGAAGCTTACACCAAATTTACGTGTCTCCGAGCGGTGTCCCTACGAAGACGAAAAAATAAATGAATTGTGGAAAAATCATAATAGACACTTATATGCTCTTAACGCTCGAATAGGCAATTATCTCTAAAATATGTATTTAATACTATAAAACTCGCAAAAGCCGTTTCGTGTGCACATGGATAATGGGGAAAGTTGCCTAAAGTTACATTGAAATAAATAAAATAGACAAATATTGCATTGTTGAGATTAATCTCCTAGTTCATCACTGAATTATAAAATTTACAGAAGGATTTGTTTATTAGAAAATCGAATAACAAAGAGGGAGCAGGATTGATTACTCCGCCACTAAAACATGTAGAAACGAAGAAACAAACTATGACTTCGTTACTGTTCAGTTCAGTCTATTCTGACAGTCGAACATAGAACAAGACAATGGTTTCAAGTTCAAACCATGGTATTATACTGTGGTATTCTTCCATGACCTCCTCTACTAAGAGGCCGTGATTCTTCCATAATTTAAAATTGTCGGACTTTGCTATAGGCAACTCTTTGGGTTAACGATAGTCATTTGTCTTTCCTGACATGGTGTCAACCTCTCATCTGTAAATCGCTATTTGTAGTGACTTTAGTGAGCTTGTGTATTATTTTTTCTTGTGCAAACGTGTGCTTTTTATGTAAATGATATAACAATTTTTACTATTTAAGTAATTTTTTGGTTAATTATTTTGTAACGCCGAACGAGAAGTGAAAACTAGAAAGTATATTGGTATGTTGGTTACTCTTGTCTCAGCCCTGGAAAGAGAGAAGTTATATTTCAAATTTGTTTATTGTTCGTAGACGTGCAGGTGAGTAGCCATAGTTTTGTTGTTTGTATAGGGTATTGGGTCCAAGTGATCTTAATTTTATTTTTTTTTTGTTATTTGACGTTTTATTTTTGTTTAAAAATACCTAGTTAAAATGCATGTAGTAAAATTTTCATTTTCAATGTAAAGTCAGATATGCAGCCTAGTGGTGAAATTTAGTGAGGATTTCCATCAATATTTTTGAATTTGAGCTTTGAAATGCAGTATAGAAAAAAATTAGTATTATTGAAAAGTTAGGTATATTATATAAATTTTACTGTTGTGGATGTGTTGTTAAAAGATTTAGTACTATGGATAAATGTATTGTCATCCTTTGTTATTCCTAATATTGTTTATTGTGCTTAAATATGAATAGTATAATTGATTACCAAAGTATTATATTACCTCATCAAAGTGTTTTCAACTCCTTTTAATTTATTATTCACTCACTTTATAATGCATTGTCAGTTTACAATTCAGCAGTTCACAGTTCAGACAGCCTAAGTCCCTTTCAATTTAAGTTTACATGACCTTAACTGCTGAAAATCTCTTTTCAGTCTATACAGGCTATTATTTCCAGTATATCCTTTTTTCATGTTTGCATATGATCATCTTCTCCTCTGTTTTTCACTACCTTGTAATCATCAAAATTGTGGGTCCATGCGGGTGCTTCTTCATGGAACCCAATAAGTTTCTTTCTGTTCCTAAAACTGTTCTGTGCATCTTTCAGCAGCATAAAAATAAGATCTTGAATGTACTGAATTTGTATGAGACAATTCCTCATTCTTGTGTTTTGAATTACCTATCATTTGACATATTACCCAATGAGGGCAAACTGTGATAATTGTTGTGGTTTTTTGGTTGTTTTTCTTAGGGTTATTTGAAATATTGAATCATGACAGTTCAGTCATTTAGCTCCTACACGATATCGATTATCTTTAAATGATCTTTGTGAATAATTCAACAAACCATTAAGATGTACTTGTTATTCTTTGGAGTGAATGACCCATCCCAGTGTTCTCTATCACAAAGAGGTGCACAACCATTTTTAAAACACTTATCCTCTCCTACCATTATCTTTGATGAAGATAATGTTCATAATAACGCTCTTGCTTTCTGCAAATAATCTCCATTAGATATCACTCTCCTCAAAGTACAAGATTCACATCTCTCCTCAAATTTCTTTCAATAAATTTAATACTCCAAGAAACTCTGAAGTTATGTCAGGAAGGATTATTAGCAATTGAAACAGCAAAAATAAAATCATTTACTTTTTGACTTTTCTGTGTAAAAAATGATCCAAGATTAATTGCCTTTTTAAGATATCCTCTCTGGTATTATTTTTGTTGATTTATATAATTTCTGTTTGTCATGTCACAAGTCATGCTGAATGCGTTGAGTAATCCATTTTGGAAAAATCAAAAAATCTATTTTTGAAAGTATTCGTGTGATACTAAATTTCTGTCCTGTGGAAAATCATGCTTTCAAAAATTGATTTATGAATCTGGTTTTCTGTTCCCTTTTTAATTTATTTTATCCTTTAACTTCAGTGTTAGAGTTTTTATTGCATGTTTTTCTTTCTTTTAGAAGTCTTTTAATTCCTTTATTACTTTTTACAGGATTACTAGTTAGGATAATTACTTATCTTTGTCACAATATTTAATAACTCCTTTACTTTCAGTAATTAAATCTAGTATTTCTTTTCCTATCACTGTAATCAAATGATTTGAAATTAAATTTCAAGCATGACTTTTCATTCTTGTCAGTTGAGTTTCTTGCTTGGTTATAGTATAAATGGTTAAACCAAAAGGTTTCATGGGCTACGTTGATGACATGTAATGTTAAACAGAGTCATAGTTTGAGGGAGGGGGGTGTGTGACACTGATTAGAAAATTTTGTAGTTAGAATTATATAATTTGAATGATTTTTTTAAATATGTATATTTAATAGTCATACATTTATTTCATTGCATAAGTGTGCCACCCTTAAATCTCGAAAAGTGTTTTCATAAAAAACATGCATTTGATAATCAATTATACTTCATTTTAGATTATTTGTTTAAAAATTATATTTCAGTTATTCTGAAATTAATGTGTTATAAATGTCATGTGCAAGTATACTTGTATTTTAATTAAATAATGTATAAACTATTCAGTAATGGATATTTTATTTTATTTATTGGAGGGGGGAGTGATACCATTAGTTCTGTCCTGAGTGACACCAACTGAAGCTACGCCACTGATGTTAAATGTGATATGTGAAACTAATTTGAGAACAACTAATTAATAAGATGTTGAAATTACAATGAATTATTGATTCATTGATACAAAAAGAAAGAAGAAACCATAATCATCAGAAAAAGAAAGAAATATAAGTGTAGTAGGTATTTTATAATAGCATTTATGAAAGCAGAGCATCAGAATAAGGTTTATTCTTACAAAATAAATAAATTGTTGGTGGATATGAATGACTAAGGAGTAACAAAAATGGAAATTTTAAAAGGATAAAATGTGCAATATGCAGTGTGAGAATTATTTCATTATTAAAAATTAAATTTACTTTTATCATCCAATATATTAATGCAAGAGGAATAGATGGAGCAAAATAATTGTGGCAATGACTAAAAAGAAGGAATGAAGGTAAAAAATTCAATTAAAAATTACATTGGTAAAAATATAAAAGTTACCGAGAGAATTTATTGAATATTTGGCATGCATTCAAATATTAGTAAATGGTTTCAAAGAACTGGAAATTATAATAGAAGAGAATGAAGTCATCTGATACATAATAGAAAGACTATCCTGAGAAAATACTGAAGTACTGGCAGCAACAAAGACATTATATCTCCTGAAACTTTATGACAAATATTAATTGAAATAATTACTATCTGGCTTTCAAATTAAAAGAAAAATAAAGAAACGTTACTATTGTCGTATGGCTGGTTTGTAAAACACAGAAATAATAAATATTATGATAATAAATATATTTACAAATTATTTCATTGAAAATAATAAACTACCAGTTACTGATGTTGATAGGATACTATACCCAGCTTGTTCATGTCACACACTCCAAGACAGCAAACTGTTCAATACTAATGTTAGTTCAGAAGTAATTGAAAATCAATGTAAAATGGAAGTAATTGACAAATCCATGTTAGAAAAAAGAGAGGAATAAACAGCCTACTTTGAGAGGTGATGGTACTTAGTAATCAAATTAAAGGTATAGAGCAACATTACATTTTAATATACTTTATTAATTTCAAGAGTAACATATAATCTCATAACTAACCAAATTTGGTAAAAACCTACTAGAAAATAATTTTAAGTAAATAGGGCATTAGAGTTTATGATGAAAATACCTCCATGCATGGGAGATTCAGAATTAATATGTTTATTATTAATTTACAAAAAAGAGAAAACTACACTAATGACAAGCTACAGTTATGTCAGCAAATTAAAGTTGAAAAAACTAAAGAAATCTGTCATAAACAATTAGGACATGTAATTCATTATTATTTGTAGAAAACGACAATATGGATGGGATAATATTACAGCTGCAAAAAAAATCTGTGATGCATGCGTACAAAGAAAACTAACTGGAACTCTATATAGTTTAGTTTATCAAGAAACAACATGAAAATAGGAAAGAATGTAGCTTGATATTTGTGCTTCAAAGAGACCTTTATCTTCTCGGGACAAAAAGTACATTGCATTAAGACTGGGGATTAGTGATTTCAAGGCATCTGATGGATGGCTCGACAGATTCAAGAAATGACATGGTGGTACGTGCAGGGCAGTGGGTGGGGAGAGTGGAGAAGTGAATAACAAAGCGTTAAATCACTGGAAAAGCAAAACTTTCCTGTCTCTCTTGAATGTCTCCGATATGTGCTTCATCTATAACATGGATAAAACCAGTCTTTTTTTTCCATTTAATGTCATTGAAGACACTACGCATTAAAGGTGAATCATGTCATGGTAGTGAGCATGGTAAAGATTGACTGACTATTTTACTCTGTACTAATGCAGTTGGTAGTGATGAACTCCAGCCAGTTATTAGAAAATCTACTCAACCAAGAGCGTTTAAAAGGGCTGTTACTCTACCTCACAAGTATTATAGCAACAACAGTTCACGGATGACGACAGAGCTTTTCACAAAATTTCTTCATGCGTTTGATCCAAGGATGGGTGCCATAAACAGAAAAGTTCTCCTATTTATGGATGTATGTCCAGCACAACCTTTGCGACAGCTGTTTATGAGGAATATGAAAGTTCATTTCTTTCCAACTAACTGCATCAGCAAGGTCCAACCCTTGGATCTTGGAATAATCCAGTTTTAAGATTAAGTACCAAAAAGCTGTAACCTTCATAGATCAAGGGAAAAATAATGAAAGTATCATTTTACAATCTATGCACATGTTATGTGCAGCATGGAACTCTGTTTCTGTGGAAAATATTTCAGAGGGTTTCTATAAGGCAGGATTTACGCCGCATACCATTCCTGAAGTGTACAGTGAAGAACACATTGTTGAAAAGGAAAGGAGGTGATTGTGCTGTGATTGATTGATCAATTTTCAGGAGTATGCTATTATAGATGACAATGTCACCACAGGAATGCTCAACACTAATGTTCTGTGATCCAACAAAATAGAAGAAGAGGATTAGGATGAAGATGATGGAAAACAAACTTTCATTGAAGCTGTAGCAAGGCCTTCCAGACCTTCAAAGCGGATGAAGCTGTATTAGCCAGAGTGAGTAATTCAGAGAGAGAGAATTCTTGAACCTCCACTGACCCAAAAAGCAGACAACTCTTCTGGAAAATAATACCAGAATATTGATATACACAATAACTAGTTAATAACACATATATAATATGATTTTATGTACATACGATATACATGTTATTGTATTTGAATAATAATATTGTGATTTAATTATGTATGAAAATCAAGCATTTTTAAATAAAATTGATAATTCCTGGTTAATTTTAACTTGTTTCTTCAAAGAATATTCCAAACTCCCATTTAATGTAAGAATTGTAAGGTCCCCTGAGGTGATGGTAAATACAAGTTCGACTATATATTTTAGTTGCAGATGAATTCAACAGGAGTTATTTCACTGAATTTTATTAAAGAAAAATCTGAGGTTCTTAAAAAACAGAAGAGTTAGTAGAGAGAAGGGAGAATGAAACAGGAGGAAAAGTTATATATTTAAGGTCAGAAAATAACACTGAATTTACAAGTACAAGACTTGTGCATTACTGTGAAAATAAAGGTATAAAACAAGAATTCTCAACTACTACTCTCCCAAAGCAATGGAATTGTGGAACGGGCTAATTGGACACTAATAACTTAAATAGGCACTGAATAAGGCAATAAAAACTTAAAATTGCAGGAAAAAAGCACCAGTACATTTTACAACACTTGCACCTAAAATTAGCCAAAAAAAATCATTATATTATGAGAGAATATTAATGAGTCATTAGTGAGTGAGTGACTGGAATCTTCACAAGATTGAGCTCAGTTTTTACACTTACATTGTCAGCACTCACCAAAGCACCCACTGCTCTACCAAATGTCCAGAGCCAAATGTCCAGTTTTTTGCTAAGAAATGCAATTAAAGCAAATGCCAGCTTTTCAACTCCAAAAATTCAATGTGATGTGTAAACCCATATGACAGCTTCAATCTAGGTAAAAAGTGAAGATTTGTTACCAGACCACAATTACTGTGATTAGTAGAACTGAAAATGATTTAACATGTATTTGTAACCAAAACTAGAAAGAAATATAAATACATATTTAGAAAGAAAAGTCTGTTTAAAAAGGCATTTACGTAATAAAAGACAAAAAAGATGCAAAATACAAATTTGTCAGAATGTTTCATTTTCCCTAGGTCATGTACATTAATGGCCTTTAAATAAGTTCATTAGAATAAAATAGGTATTTTCCTAAACATCCAATGTCTACTATTAACCAAGGCATGTGGCATGATGCTCTTAGCATCCAACCTTCCACTAGAATTTCAGGCAGAAAGTGTCTCAACAACATAATTTGACTTACAACAAAATAAAAAAAAATATCTCAGGAGGAAAAACAGGTACAAAAGCATCAAGTGAAACATTTAAGGACGAAAAATGTAAAATAATGGCAAAGTTAAATATTCTTTAGAAATGTAGGTTGAAGAGAGATGAGAAAGGTAATTTTGTTGGTAAAAGTCTATGTTATTGAAGAAAACCAGTTTATTGAAAGCAGAGGTAAAGTATTTGTTAAAAAACAAAATTACTCTAATAATTTAAGTGTCAAATTTCAAGAAATCAAATTATATTACATAGTCATTCTCAGGAAATAATAATGACACATCTGAATTGCAAGATGATGATCAGAAACTGACATAATTAATGAAGATGTAAATACTGGAAGTTCAGAAGAATTCATCATCAACCATTAAGATAGTCGTCAACCTTACACTACATAACATTAAATGAAAATGAATCTCATTCTATCAATTTAAAAACATTGCATACAAAGAAAACAACCTGAAAGTTGTTCTACTAGTGAAATTATTGCAAGATTTTAAAGAAATAAATGTACTCAAAGATGAAGAACAGGTTGAAGCAATTAATGAAAACTGCTCTCTGTAAAGAATTATAAAGTGTGAGAAATAGCATTTAAACCAAACTGAGGATATCATTAAAGGAAAATGAATATTTAGCATAAAGTAAGTTGAAGGAAGAATAATGTGCAAAGCCAGGTTGGAAGCAGGAAGATTGAGATTGTAAATTGAAATGAATTTTTTTATAATCCAATGATGAAGCCAGAATCATTTAAAATGTTGTGAATAGCAAGTATTAGAATCTTTAGAGTAACATTATAGATGTGCAGACAGCCTATTTAATTGGAAATTTAAATAGAGAAGTTTACATGAAAGAACAAGTAGGATTATATAGAAGAGGAAAAGTACTTAAAATATGTAAAAGTATGTATGGACTTTGGGTGTGAGATAATGTTGGTACAACAAATTTTTATGTATTTTAAAGAAAATAGGTTTGGAGAGAACAAAATCATACTCTTTTGTATTTAAGGGAAAATATAATAAAAAGTTCAAAGCTTTAAGAATATTTGCTGATGTCTGCATTCATATTATTATGGAATTAAAGAAACTGACGAATGAATTAAATGTTGTGAGGAAATAAAGGAAAATGTAAAATATTTAAGAATTGAAACCGAAAGAAATTCAAATGTTTTTTATTTATCACAGGAAAAGTATATTGAAGAGATTTGATTTATCAGAATGTTATCCAGTTACGACCCCAGGAATAATGTGATTATCATTAGATCAATGAGAAAATTTGAAAAGAGTGCACAAATTAAAATGTATGGAAATACTTGGATGAATAGGTTACTTAGTTACAGGAACTAGAACATGATTGTGCATTTACAATAAGTAATTGAAGGGGTTGGGGAAAGATAGTGGTAACCCACATTTAATAAATCCAAAACAAAGATCTTAAAATGTCTCCTGAAAACAAACATGTTCATAGAACTACAGTGTGTGTGTGTGTGTAGAAAACGGCCCGAAGTGCATACAGATACCAAGACGTGTCTGAATTTATTAAAATTTTGTTTTCTCTCTGCCAGACAAGACTTACAGACATGTGGGTTAGCAATATGTTCCCCCGACCCCTTCAGTTATCCCAGTATGCTAAATATCTAAGGGAAACACGTATGAATGTAAATTGTCTTGAAAGGAATCTGCAAATATTCATTTCACATAGAAAATATAATGATAAAACTGGATGTAAATTCTGATACAAGTTGGTGCGGTACTGGAAATTGGTAATAATTTAATATCAGAGAAAGTAAGAAGCAAAAGTTAGTAACAATATTAACAGTAGAATCTGAATTAGTTACATTAAGCAATTCAACATATTAATGCAGTTTGTAGTTCAAATACTAGAACTGGAACAGGATCAGTTGGTTATGAAACCTGTTATAATAAAATATATAGTAAAACTGAATTTGATTAGAATGAAAATACGAAAGTGCTAGAGGTAAGCCCTAAAACAAAAGTTTTACAATGTGAGGAAACAAAAAGAAAATGATATTAGTCTGCAATTCAAGAAATAAAAAAACATGGAAGCTGATATAATGACAAACGACTTGTATAACAATGTAATGAAAAGGCACTTAACTATCATGAATGATTTTAAATTCTTAATATGTAATTGTATGTTTATATATTGTTTATGTTTTAATACTATGTTCTGAATTAAAATGTTATTAGGGTTATAAGACAACATACAAAACTGCAGAAGTCTTCAAGAAGTAAAAGATACGCTGAAGAATGAAGAAAAATTATTGAAATTTCATATGAAAAAGGGATTTGTAGTATAGAAAATGTGTGCCAAGATGTCACAGTGTTATGTAAAATGTGTAACCAGGAGGACGAAAGAAAAACAGTGTTGTTGAAAGTGTAGATAAAGGAAATATAGATTTAGAGAGACTATGCTGCATGTAAATGTAGAATTTGAGTGAATCTTAATAAATAAGATGATAAAATTGTAATGAATTATTAATTAATGGATACAGAAAGAAGTAACAAGCAGAATCATCAATAAAAAGTTAAGTATAATAGATATTTTATGAAATCATTTAATATATTTTATTAGTGTAGTAGATATTTTTTTCTCCTTTCTTTCAGTTTAATTTTTAAAATTACGTTTGGCATAGCACATCTTAGCTGGTTTTCTAAATGGTTGTCTGTTAATGAAGCATGTGTTAAATTCTTCATAAATTTCATTTTCAAGAAAATATTTCACAAACATATGTAGATCTAAAACCATGTACAATTCATTGTGCAAAATATCTTAAGTTGGAATCTATCGGATGTAATATAAGTGCTATAGGATTTTGTTAACAGGTGTGTAAATTTTCATTTATTTAAAATTTTTGTGTACAATAAAAATAAAAGTTTCACTATATTTAATATAAAATGGTTCAGAGGACCGCATGTGGCCTGCAGGTCGGTTAGGCCCGTTATAGATGAAAGACAACAAAAGGTCTGCTTCTCAAAAGTCAATTCAAGAAACTGAAATGAACAAAATTCACTAATTGCTCATGAAAGTCCATGAAGAAACCGTTGTGAGAAAATCCCTCTTTTTTTTTTAAATAAATGGACCTCAATGCATTAACGAGGTCATCTCTTCTAACAAATCTCATTACAATGGACGGTACTATAAGTAATGACTACTCCTAATTCCTCAAATTTGTACACAACACTTTGTCAGCAATTAGATACTCGAACCTCTAGGGTCACATCCTAGAGTCAACACTAGTCAATAGAATTGCTAAGTGCTTGTCAAGAAATCATATCAGTACTCAAAAGGAAAACTCATCTTTAGGATCCATCTTGTTACATCCGTACCTGCTAAGGAAATGTAGTATTACTTTGACCTCCTCCTAACTAAACTTAGGAGACTTATTTGATGTACAGATTCTTCCTCCGGAATGGTTTGAAGCATCAGTAATCCCAAATTATCAATAGGGTAACAGATTGCCATCTTTGAACTTGTCATTATTAACTTTGAATATTGGCAAATGTTTGGAGATCATAGCAGTTCAATGAGGAACACCTAGGCATTGCCAGGAATACTCCTGCATAATCTGCATGAATTTGTTTCAGGTAAAACAAAGACCTTCAATTTCCTTGCTTGATAATTTTGCAAAGACCCCACATGGGAAAATGAAATATCATTGGACTTAGAGAAAGCTGTCTTACACAATTGAGAATAACTCGGAATAAGAGGTAAGGTACTAAAGTGGAGAGAGGTTTTTTGAGCAATGTAACATTCAAGATTAGAGTTGGAGCAAATAGTACTTCTGAAAGAGAAGTTCCATATGGGAATTAGGACCACTTTCCTGTATACAATACATAACTGACCTATGTAACTTGGTGGATAACCACAACTCCTGCTTTCCAATGACATCTAATGTTGTAGCATCCCATTACAAGGTTATCTGCAAAATGATTTAGACAAACAACGTACCAGGAATTAGCTATTACCATTAATATGCTCAAATTTCCATATTAAAAAATAAAAATCTAAACAAAAACTACACTTTACATGGGAAAATAATACTGGCCACTAATCTGCAATCTGACCTAAGCATTAAAATTACATCAGATTTCAAATGGACTAATACTATTAGAATAATATCAAAGAAAGTGAACCTTTTGTTATGTATTATTAGCAAAGCTTTCAAAAGCCTCTCTTCCAACCTTATCTGTAAAAGATACCACACATGACAGTCGAGTCATTAAATGTGGACATCCTGTCACCTAATTTTACTGAGGATGTCACTTTCTTTGGAGAGAGAAAAAATACAAAACTCCCAAATTCACTGACATATCTCCTGAATGAAGAAAGAATATGAATATCGAAATTATCATCTGTAACAGAAGAACTTACGGAACTCTGAAACATTTTATGTCATTTCTGTTATTTAATGTGTTAATTAGTAACATTTAATGTGTATTAAAAGCAGGCTTGATTTTTGGTAGAACATGGCAGAACAGCATTCTGATACCCCAGGGGAAAAAAAATAGGAAAAAAAATAAAACTAACCAAAAGCAGAAGATCAACATTTGGCAACTTTGATTTTTAATCTAACCAATTTTTGAAAACTCAAAGATAAATAATTTTCCATTTAACTGTTTATTTCTATGAATGTAATAAAATTATTAATAAAAAATTATAAAATATCATTATAAACTCAATTTTTGTATTTCCTATTATTATCATTACATTCACATTGAGTCATTGTCACCAATAATTATTAAATATAATTCATAATTATTATATTATAAATATATAACTATTTCTATTAAGTTAACAATTAATTTGAGACACGTTCTGCGACTTAAAATTTTATAAATCATGCTCTAATTACAAGTGCTCAAAACTCTCCAACTTAAATACATTAAACAGACATCTTGATAGGCAAGCTTGCATGCAGAAATTTTCCTCAGTTGTATAATTCCACTAAGTAAACTAACAAAACAAAACAATTACACTAACAATAAACCTCTAGCACATACTTTTTTTAGTTACCTTTCTAACTTTTTTGGGAAGAAACTACCAAATAATTCACAATACTTAATTTTTTAATCTATTCCATTTATCATGGAAGAGAGTTATAATTGATGTATAATACAAAAATTTTAAAAATATTAACTAACTCCAAAAGCAAAGCAAGTTTTTGGCTTTTATGAGGCGTTACGTTCTTTCTTCATAAACTAGCTGAAGTTGCTATCATTGCAGGATCCCAGTGTCCTTCACATAGGGTTTCCAACGTCCTAATGCCCTCATGGAATCTCTCTGCTTGTTCATCACTAACTTTGCCAAGCTTTCCAGATAATACATCCAAATGACAATGCAAGAAATGAATTTTGAGTTATGTGCAACACCCCATGGGATGATAGGACTGAAGAATCTCTTCACGTAGATTTTGTAGTTTTCGCCTTTTGCATTTCAATTTCAAATTATTAACAGATTGTAATAATAAATACAAATAATGAATATATTCCACAAAGGCTTAAAGCATGTGTGTGAATCTGCATTATCACAAGTAAATGGGTTCAAAAAGAGAATAGTATTGTCTTGTCTTTTTTTTATAAAAAGGAAAGAATAATAATAATAATAATATAAAAACTTACATATAAAGTAAAAGAAAACTTCATATCATTATAACTATTGAACTGGTTAGAAGAAAGTCTTTTCAGTGTTATTTGGAATATTTATAATCCATTTTCTTCTGTGCAGGTTTGTTTATATGTAATCAAAATAATATAAATATACAAAATTTATATTTACGGTTAATAATCTTATGACTTCTCACAATTTCCTTACCTATTCTCAGTGTTGCTACATGCTTTATTTAGCCCATTATATTCTTGCTGAAATTTTAAACTTCACAAAATTGCTTTTTGTATACCTTCTTTCTATTTGTATAATTTTCTGTACAACATGTATTTATACTTGTTATATTTTGTTGTCTGAAAATAATTTTGATTTCACACCAAATCATTAAGTTTGTTTGATGAATTAAATGATTTTCATTGGAGATCTGAGGCTTAGATAGGACGTGAGAAGTACATTCGTTTTCATCAGATTGTTACTTAGCAATATCGCTCACTTCTTGAATGTTAATGTCTTTCAGTTCAGTGGTGGAGTTGATATTGGAATGAAAAGCTGGTGTGTGTAGCAACTAAAGTAGCTAAATATTCTGTAGCTGCTAGCTGTTTATCATATTGAAAGGTTCCTTTCTACCTTTACTACTAAAAATACAGAGTTTGTTAATTTTTTATGAAAAATAGTATAGTCTTATATACTAAATAATTCGATCTTTGTGATTTGAAACAAAGAAAAAGTTTACAGGGCTGAATTCTGAATTTTGTGATTGATTTCGATTATAAAAGTATCTTTCAATAAGTTTTCAGCATGCTTTTTTTAAGTTGGACAAAATTTGTTGAGGGGGGCCGAAATTAGTTTTTGAACTGGGGCCCTGGAAGGGCTAGTTAAGCCACTGGTTTTTCGGATCAGATAATGAGCATCTATGAGTCGCTCGTTTGCCTGACCTTACACATCTATGAGTCGCTCGTTTGACACACAATTGAACCTTTCTGTCAGTTCTCGGTAAAATTACAACAGGAGATTCCCATACAATATTTCTGTCAAGTGGTTTTCTTCATTTTTGGACTTTCTGAGAGTGCCAGTCTTTTTTAAAATTATGCTTATCTTTTTACAGACCCAAGATGTGTGAAATCATCTCCCTTACTTATGATGAATATCTGGGAGGAATTGTTGAAAATTTCAAGAAGCTATTAGATAACAATGTGTTGCTTGATTGTACAATATCTGTTGAAGGGCAGTTTGTTAAAGCTCACAAAATAGTTTTGTCAGCTTGCAGCCCATATTTTGAGGTAGGTAATTTTCCTTGCCTGACATAAATATTCTCAGCATGTACTATTGTACTGAAATGAAATTGTAGAGGTTGCCCTCTGCAAAATCCTGCAATAACATTCCTAAGATGCTTGTTTAATTGTAATCATAAAAAAAAAGACAGTATAAATTTGATGCAAAATACTTGAAATGTTATGAAATATGTTCTAAAGTCGAAAGAAGTAAAATTCTAGATAAAAAAAAGTTTTACTTAAATGTATTCATACTTAAGAGCAGTTGTGTGTTTTAGTTAAATAATGTAATAATAATTCATCAGTAAGCAACATTAATGTTTTTATTGGTGGAATAAATAATTGAAATTGATTGATGGTTCAAAATTTCAGTGTTCTCAGTTGCATCTATGAATCAATGTTACTTTAGTTATTTTCAGGAAAAAATACTTGGAAATGCCTTCCTTTTTTTTTGGCTATTTCCATAAGTTACACAATATGCACAGCAACCATGTGAAAGATGCCAGGCATTAGTACTAATATTTTTATTTCAAACTTTACACATGATGTGTTGTGTTGTGTTGTGTTGTGTTGTGAAATAAGAAAGGAGTTCCATGTAGAGAGAAGTTCCAAAAAAAATTATGTAGACAAAAGGAATACTTTCTTGATTGATTTTTAATTTTTCATAATACTGTAATTTAAGAATTAACTTCAATTAAATGTTCAAGTGAGATACAAAATTAGAATAGCCATTGTTGTTTGTTTTACACTAGAATATTGGTTTAAAAATTGGAGATAAAATAACAATTTTTTTTAAGAACTTACAAAATATACATGTTTTCATTAATTTTATCTTTCATTATAATCAGAGAAATTTGAATTTTTTTTTATTTTTAGTCCTTGTTTTGTCAAGTGGGGGAGCAGTATCCAACTGTCATTCTGCCTGAAATTTCTTACCATATCCTGAAAGCTATAATTCAATTTATTTATAGTGGAAAAGTTAGCATTCCTCGAAAAGATCTTGCAGATGTGTTAAAATGTGCGGAAATGCTGCAGATTTTGGGACTTGGAGGAGGCAGAAGTGTAAGTGATTGTTATTGTACTTCGATTATAGCCTGTTGTGGAATTCACTGTAGATGTTTTTGCATCTTCTTAAAATGTAATTCAAAATCTTTATTGATAGGTTGTGGAATTGACGAATGACAATAATACAGTTCAGACTGTTACTGAAAATCATGAGGTTCAGCACCAGACTAAAGTAGAAGATGATATTCAAGTGATTGGATTCAAAACAACGTGTTGTGAGTAAAATATTGAAGTTGTGGCAGAAATTCTTGTGCTTGAGGGCCTAGAAAATAAGATCAGCATTAGTCAACTTACACTGTTATTGCGTGTATCCTAGGATTGCTGCTATGTGGAAAATTAATTTTTGGATTCATACGCTGCTCCTTCAAAAACCAACTCTAATGACTCTTGTGTGATTTAGGATTGGTTGCTTAAATTCTTATGTTTTAAATTCATATTCATTCTGAAGCTGTTTGTGCTAGGGAATGATGGAGAATATAATGAATTGAATATCTGTAATGTTTAGAAGATAGTCATTTCCCGAATCACCCCTTCAAAACTCATAACATTTTCTATCGAGCAGGATGAAAATTTATTTGATCACCTATTTTGACAATGCAGCTGTATTCTATTTAAAAACAGTTTGTAATAAATAATTTAAATTAAAAATATTTTTGTAACTTCGATGAATAGTTACAAAAATTATCTTTATATTTTTTAGTGTTAGAAACTGGTCATTTACTGGAAGATCTGGGTAGGATTCTTGGCTGGATCAGTCAATTCTTTGAACACTCAAACGTCATTTGTAGCAATTACTTCTACTAAGTAGCTATGAGGTGACAACAGGTTATTGTGGGACAAGGATATTTTTTTTATTCTAAGAAATTCATTTTACTTTCTAAATATTGTGTTGTAAAGGTTTCCATCACATAGATAAAATATTTTTTGCCGTTGTGCCATGAAGGAGTTGCAAACAGTTGCAGACTGCTCTGAAGCCTGTATAACTTATTTAGAAGTAGGGGCGAAGTTTGATGGCCCAAAACATCACCAAAAAGATCAATGAAATACTCTTAAATGTTTTTTAAATGTAAAAGCAAAGAAGAATGACGTAAAAAATGTACTTTAATGAACTCGGATGAACTCAAACTGTTGGATATGTTATTGATGTAATTCAGGCTTCTTGCATTCATTCAAGTGAAGCTTGCAACCTAAATGTGCCGAACCGAGAACGGCGCTCCAGAACCTTAGATTACATTCTAACAACGGCTCAGTCAAATAGGCTTCTCAGGAATTTTGTGGAGAACATTTGTTGTATCTAGTAAATATTATTTGAAGCAAGTACCATTAAATTAAAATGGATGAAATCAGTGAAAAATGCTGATGACTGAAAAAGGTAAAAAATGGCTTATTAGTCGAAATCAACGAAAAATGAAAAAAAAAATAACAAAAAGGGGTTATTCCTTTTTCTCATAACAAAATTAATTTCTATACTAAACGGCATTGTTGAAAAGCGAAAAGAAAAAAAAGACAATTCATTGAAATCCGCTCCCTATTTATAAGTATATTAGTTATAGTGTATTTATTATAGCTTTTAGTAATTTTCTATGGTAACGTGGATTGCACTGTGCGTGTGTGTTGCAGCTCCGGAGCCGATGATCGTGGCGGTGGAGTCGGTGGCGCAGGCGGCGGCAGGGGCGGTGCTGACGGCGCCTCGGCGCCCTCGCCCGCGCCTTCGCCCTCGCTCCTCCTCGCCCTCGCCCTCGTCCTCTGCCAAGCGCAGGCGCGCCCCGACCCCAACCCCGCCTCCGACCCTCACCCCGAGCCCAGCCCCTACCCCGGCCCCTACCCCGACTCCTACCCCTACCCCGACCCCGACCCCGACCCCTACCCCGACCCCTAGCCCGGCCCC
The DNA here is from genome assembly GCA_011170035.1 of Teleogryllus occipitalis. NCBI lineage: Eukaryota > Metazoa > Arthropoda > Insecta > Orthoptera > Gryllidae > Teleogryllus > Teleogryllus occipitalis. The sequence goes on from BLKR01001942.1 coordinate 233,152, forward strand.
GACCCCTACCCCTACCCCGACCCCGACCCCGACCCCGACCCCGACCCTTGCGCCGGACGCCCGCGACCGCACGGAGGACGAACTGGATCTGGTGGCCATCGCTGATGAGGAGGAAGAAGACGATGATGACGACGACGACGAGGATGAGGACGAGGAGGAGGAGGAGGAGGATGACGACGGCGAGGACGTGAGCGTCATCGAGAGAACCGCCGGCGGGGCCCCCTCTGGAGCTGACGCCCCCACCACTGCAAGTGAGTCACGTTTCTTGATTTTTTTAAGAAAAACATTGTAAGATATAAGAATGAACCGGCTGAGACGGGCGATCCCTAAGGAGGCGGACTATGCTTGTGTTTATTTAGAGGCACCTCTCACGTAAAGCAGCTGTTACGGTGCCATCCAATCCGAAGGGTCAATGTCACTACAGTGACGACATTGACGTCGTTTAAGCGCCGTAACATCTGACACACTGAATAAATGGAAGTACACTGGCACTTGAAGGAGACGACCTGGAAGCAGAGGGGGACATAGTCATCCAATCGGGAGCACCACAAGTTCTTGTTTGTTGTTTTAAGTCGTAACGAAGCCCCCGGTTTGGATGACCGTGCCCCCTCTCCGAGCAGCTCGTCGCCTTCGAGTGCCAGTATGTTTAAATCGGAGTACATCGTGTCTCCAGCTTTACTTTAATCACTCACAATTGAAGAAAAGTATGTTTCATAGAAATATACCTGCTAACTTCTATTAACCTTTACGCTTCAATAGTGTCTCCCAGTACGCTAAGTCACTCGTCTCATGTGGTGAAGCATAGGTGGCTCAGGGCATCAACTGTCACTGATCGGAAAGTCCTACGGTGGCAGGGTTTTCCGATTTTCAATAGATAGCTAGATCAAATTCAGTCGCTGTATGAGGCAGGAGAATTCTAGTAGCCTGCTGCTCTGATCGGTAGTTTTCCGTGGTTTCTCCGATCAATACTAGGCGAATGCCGGAGTATATCCTACCAAACGGGTCACGGGCCGCGCGCGATATTTCCTTCCTCTTCCTTGTCCTATTGTCACCCCTTACACACACACTAAACGCACTACACAACCCCACATGACGGGAGACCAGACGGGGACTTACGGCTCATCCTGGCTGGGGAGATGCTCCGCATGTGGGAGATACCTGGTTGGGGAAAATCCCGCAAGCCGACGGTAGGTCAGCGCCGGATCTCGTCCTTCAACGAGGGAGGAACATGGGCACATCCGGCGATAAAAACATTCATTAGTCCAACAGGAGGAATGAGGAGCTATAGCGGTGGTTGACTGTTTGATTAGTGATTGTAGGCAATGGTCATTAGTCCTGTAAGTGTAGGGCATGTTTTTTAGCGCGGGAGGTATCGGTGACCCCCCCCCGGATGGAGAGATCCGGTGACGATCTCTCCGAGTCTTTGCGGTTTTTCTCATCTCTCCGATCGCTTGCTGGTTTTATTCCATCGAGGTATCTCCCACGCGGGACAGGTCCTAAGCCCCCGATCTGTCTCCCGGCATGTGTGGTTGTGTTGTGCATGTTAGTGTAAATGTGTGAAAGGGGAGAGGATAGGACAAGGAAGAGGAAGAACAGATCGCGCGCGGTCGGTGGTCCGTTTGGTAGGGTACTGCTCCGGCATTGGCGTGGTGTTGATGGGAGAAAGAAGAGCAGGCTGGTGCTAGTGGGTGTGTTGTTTGCAGGGGTGGGTGCGGGGGCGGCGCGCATCCGCTACCCCATCGTGCGCCTGCGCCGCTTCGACGAGCCCCGCAGCCCGTCGCCGCCCTCCCCGGCCGCGCCGCCCGCGCCGCCGGCGCAGGAGGCGGGCTTCATGTGCGTCATCTGCGGGGAGTCGTTCCGCTCGCAGTGGCTGGCGGGCAGGCACGTGGCGGCGCACGCCGGCGACCGCCCCTTCCGCTGCGCGCTCTGCGGACGCGTCTTCCGCCGCCGCCGCGCCCTCCGCAGGCACACGCTCGCCCACGCGCACGCCCACGCCCGCGCACGCCGCGCACGCCCCCCCTCCGACGCGCCCGCGCCCACGCCCGCGCCCACGCCCCCCACAGCCCCAGCCCCAGCCCCCGCCAAGCACGCCACGAGGCGCGCGCGCACGGGCGCGGGCGCTGGCGCTGGCGCGGGGGCGGGGGCCGGGGCGGCGCTGCGCTGCCCGCTGTGCGCCAAGGCGTTCGGCGGCGCCAAGCGCCTGCGCGCGCACATGCGCCTGCACCGGCGCCACCCGTGCGAGCGCTGCCCGCGCCACTTCGCGCACCCCGCCGCCCTCGCCCGCCACCAGGCCAGCCACCACGCCCCCGCCTAGACCTCCCCCAAGCGCCTATCTAGCCATGCCGACTAAACGCACGGCTT